>JAAAKM020006971.1:146791679-146802286 GCA_010016025.2 Alatinidae sp. Z8VKAUB7J3 | reverse complement strand
TAAGTGTTGGTTTAACTTAGAAAAATTTCTGACAACTTAAGCCCAGAAACAAGTAAATAAACAAGGAAATGACCTGTCAAATATTTGGAATGGCAACGCAGTGAGAAATCAAGTCAAAATGCCTGAAAAAGAAAACTCATAAAGCATGCATTGTGTAAAGATCCTGGAGATTTCCAGGGTCATTTCAAATAACACACCAAAATTCAAGGTCTTTCTAGGATACTTTCCAAATTCCAGGATATTCAAGGCACTTCACTCAGGACCTGTGGCAACCCTGCGTGGAGAGTAGCGACAAAGCAAAGAGGTTGGACGCTGCCGACTAATAAACAGCAAGGTTAATTGGTAACAACTCAACTTCTCACTTGATTCAGTTCTTACCGCTACGTGTAAAGTCGATGTCCACGGCCAGTTCTCTCCAGAGTCTTGGAAGAAATATCGCGTCCAGATTTCTGGCGTGTATAATATTCCCATCAGCGTCCTGAGCAACGATACTAGTGCAGTGGTCAAGGATTTCATACATGAGGTTGAAAGCAACAACTTCAGTGATTGTCATGTTCATCCCTTTAGCAACACCGACCATTTCCAAAGCATACTTTCTTGGAAGATGAGGTTCGAAATTGCCGATCACTTTCATGATCAATGGTGCCCATTTTGAAGGAAACCATGAATTCATGACCGTCCTGATTTCATTGGCATAGTCTGCATACTTCTTGCTTACGTTGACCCATCTTTGCTCTGGTGGTAAGTCCAAATTGATTTTAAACCGGGGTAGAGGTGGATCTTCGGCAAGGCAGACTGTCAAGCAACACAGAAATAGCACGATGCACTTCATGGCGGGCATATGATCATGTAAACATCGATTTGCAGCCTGATACTATTCCAGACGCTTTCAACTGTTCTTGGATTTTTGTGAACGAAAGCAACAACAACGATGTTTCGTTTTTCATCACGTGATCTGCAGGGGGTTGGGCCTGCTCTGCAAGGTGTTTGTAAACAATGTTAGCAAACCTGATCTTCCGAGGCACATGAATATCATGGCTATTATTCATATCTCATTGCCTAGAGCTCATCAAAATTGGAGAAAAAAAATCCCATCAACACCTCCCACAGCTAGGAGTATTTTAAAGGCTTTAGCCTGGATTATTAATTTAATATGTTAAGATGCCGATAGTTTGAATTTTAAGACATGGCATGGTCATCAGGCTATATATAAAAATGCTTCCTATTTAAAATTCATTAGCCATGGTTTGTACAGAATCACAGTTTCCCCAGGCTAGCCTAAAAGGTTAGATGGCCCAGGCTATCCCAATTGGTAAGAGTGTATAAGCGTAACGAAGCAGAGACTACTACTGGGCTGTTTGAAGTGCTCTTAACATGCGGGTGGGAACCATGGGCAAAGCCTCCTATGACACTTTCACGTTGATTTGGAGTTCAACTCAAGGGTATGTACCACAGGCCCTACCCCCACTATTGTTTCTATCGGCCCCTCGCCGAACTCTCGTATCAAGATTCAACGTCCATAGGCTTCCTTAAGCATTTGCAATCTCAGCCCCTGAAAAGTTTACAGTAGCGTCCCCAAAGTTCAGAATAGCCACTGCAATTTTCAAATGCAAGCTACGGGTCCTGATGTACCATTATAAAGAAACTTGTGTGAAAGTTTGGGATACCAGGAACCGTGGATCGATATTAACGTTGACGTTGGGAAGCTGAATGTGGTTTCGCGGGCAAGAACGAGAACTCTTCCAAGGACCCCCCATTGTTTGCAAGGGGGTCTGGACCCCCACCTAGAAAAATCAACCCCTACCTACAAAGACAACCCCCACCTAGAACTCTAAAGGCCAAACCCCATCTGGAAGAATTTTTTTGGCATAAAGTTCAAATCGCGGCTTCCCACCAATATTGTAAATAGAAACACTAATTTAGAGTTCTTCCATTAAAACATTTCATCGTGCTTGTTGCCAGAGTTAAAAATTGCATGTGCAGTAGTAACCTCGCTTCCATACAACTTCCATGGGCGTTCGCAGAAACGTCTTCAGGAGGAGCACGTACAAGAAACAGTTGGCCGTTCACGAAGGGCAAATAGCTGGGGGGTATGGCCTCAGTTCCGGTTTCAGGGGGGTGCCGACTGTGCTACGACACAGGGCCCTGCACATAAGTGGGAAATTTGGGGGCCCCGCACAGCTCTTTAAGTATATATAATGACACTGAAGGACTCCCATGTCACCTGACGGAACAGGGCCCCCTCTTGGTAAAAACCGGCACTGTATGGCCTCCAAAAACTCAGGGTTCTAAAGTATGTGTAAATTAATTATAGACTCTAGTCCTTACTAATATAGAGATGAGCTGCGGATTTCAAGTGATAAATTTAGAGATGAGCTGCGATTTCAAGTGATAAATTTGAGGAAAAGTAAAGAAAGTAGAAACATGTTTCGGAGACGATATTTTCAATACCTTAATACGTCAAATTAAGCCGCGTACTTAAATAGGCCGCATCGTCAAAAATGCGGCCTAATAAAAACGCGGCTTAATTAATGGCCCGGCTTATTAAAACGCGGCTTGCTAAAACGCGACATAATTTATTGTTAGGAAAGCAATGAGCGAAGGGGTACTGTCATTGGTACCAAGTGGCGTTGTGGAGAAACAGAAGGAGTTGACTTCGCGGCCTAATTAAAAACCCCTAAAATGCTAATTTTTGGCAAGTTCGGCACAATTAAAGCGCAGCTTAATTTAATGCAGCTTGATTACATACGCGGCTTAATATGACGTAATAAGGTAGTTTTCATGTTTGGGGGTAAAGAAACTCCAAGTGATAACACGGTAAAATGTACCGAGCGGTGTACAGTACATAGATGATCTTCTACTATTTGTGTAATGTATGCATAGCTGTAGTTTGTGATAATTTTAGAACAAGTAAAGTACCTCCCTCTCCTCTCCTCCAGCTCTACGTTGACGTCCATCATTAACTGTCTGCAATTAATGACTTCATTATGTCACTAACTCCTGGCAGCCCTCTTATGAATGAAACAGCAAGTTTGAGGGATCTGTTCCTTGCCTTCAGGTCCCAACTGGGGAGGTTAAAACTTTTTCAAGAATAACAAATTAGCAAGTCCGGCTAGACGTTTATAACGAGAGCAGTTTCACAAGCCCAAAATCGCGTCAACGAATCCACATGTTCAAACTTTAAGGAACTATAAGGGAAATTTCAAACTTGTAGAGACACAAAACTTTTGTAGGACTTATTCTGACGCAAAAATTGTTGGTTGGTATAGCGGAAGAGGAGGCCTTGGCATTTACAAATATGATGTGTGCCGATGAACTTATCATGCTGTGACCGAATAACTTTGCTAAGATATCGGCCATCGGTGGCCAATTCCAAAATTCGGCTGTCGCTAACACACACACTTCATAAGAAACTTAACAAAAGTAATGTTAGTTCAAGTTCCGTACTTTTTTGGATTTCAAAGTTCCTCATACGCTCGGTAAATGGTCAGGCATACGAATGGAGCTGTATCCAGTACGAGAGCGGATTTTTTCTACGAGTAAATCTCCAACTTGATGGTCAGTGTACGGCAATTTCGTTTGTCCTTAAGATTGAAAAGCTATACGACCCTTTATAGAGCCCTAGCATTTTATTCTGTCGGGGAACGATTTTGACACTTCCCCGTCCAAAACGACCTTCAGTTCTAAAATGGACACAAATGGAAAGAATCTTTAATGGAGTAGAAGGCAGCACACGATTTATCACATTACTAGGAAACTAAACGAATTGCTTCGGAAATGACACATTTTCCAAACAGAAAAAAAATGGTAGGGCGGCGTCTTTAACAAAAACGCCGGTAGACATTTGAAAACTCGGGTTGTGGCGCACATAAAGTGGCATTTAAGAACGTCTATTCGTCGCCTTTTTAAACCATCAACACTTTCTTTCCTCTATTAAACCTTTATTACATTCGAATTGCATCAAACATCTGCCTCCTTTTAAAGCCTTCTGATGTTAAATTGCAGAATAGATCAATATTTTCAACACCAAAATAACTTCTTTTCGTGACGAAGATCACCTTCCTTTGCCCTGATCTCCCAATCTCCTACCTCTTGCATATTTCATCGTGTCAAAAGGATGATTGTCTTCTTACTCGTACTTAATCTTTGCAAACTTTTCGAAGCAGCACACCTGTCATCTACCAAAACCCAGCCTTCATAACGCGTTCGTGATGATCTTCATTAACTGACTTCCTCAATAAGTGCACGTGCTCAAAAAAATGACATAAGCAATCTTCCATTAAGCTAACCTAATTACGGGCTCCCTTAACTTGTACAACTACTGCGAGCGTTCATTAAACTCCATTTGGATGTCTTAACTTACGTACCACGTAGCCATAACGCATTGAAGAAGTTTTCCACCTCGGATGATCTAGTATCTCAGGTTAATATACCATATGCAAACCATGACGGCGAATTACTAGTACAGGCAAAATCATTCCCGTCGCCAATCTTTCCTGCTTTCCTTACCCTTCCATTACCTTCTGTTTCCTTGCGACAACAACAGATACGAGGTAAGAAATCAGCTAGTAGCGCGAAAACCGGAAAAGAGTCAACTGCAGTGAAATCATGTTAGAACAGGAGTCTTGTCAATCGTTGTCTCCCGGATGTATATGGATTTGTCCTATTATCATCATTATCTTTATCTTTATCATTATCATTATCGTTATCATTATCATTATCATTATCGTTATCCTTATCATTATCGTTATCGTTATCGTTATCGTTATCGTTATCGTTATCGTTATCGTTATCGTTATCGTTATCATTATCATTATCATTATCATTATCATTATCATCATCATCATCATCGTCAGCGATGACAGTTTCCTACAGGAGTCGAATTCACCAGACTAATATCTAGTCCATCTACTCGTATTTCCTATGAAATATTATCTTTTTTTATCCCTTGGATGCCTTTCACTGCTTTCTCTTCTCAATATATCATGTTTAAGTCCTCTTTGACGAGCTATGTTACTAAGAAAAGCCATATATTATCCTTCTATTACCTTCTGTTTCCTTCTGACAACAACAGCTACCAGGTACGAAACCAGCTAGTATGGGGCAAACTGGAAAAGGGTCAGCGACTTTGAAGCCAGCTTAGAACAGGACACCTAACAAAGGGTCATATCCGGTACAGAGCGGTCAGCTACCTGAAAGAGCTACGTATAAAGAGGCCAGTCATGGGTAGGCCAAATATGGGTCAGATAAGTAGGTAATCACCAATTAAAGGCCAGGTAGGAGAAAACTCGGTTAGTAAAGTACAGGTAAGTAAAACACGGTTAAAACTTAAACTTTTGGTCACAATCTAAGCAACCACTTGGCTGCGTATTCGTAAATGGGGGACATAGTGTGCAGAAAAATAGGCTTTAAGTTTCAGCTGATAGGCAAAGTAACATTGGGCAACCTATCAAGGGAGTCTTGTCACCCTTGACCCCATATAGCTCGGTGTCTGTACCCTAGAATTCTCAGGTACGTATTCAATTTGCCCCTTGCTTCTCTCGGGATGCTCCTGCCGTGAATTCCATCTGTCCGTGATTTCATTTCAGAAACATAATATGTACTGGCGCAGCTCACAAAATATTTACACTGTCAATAATAATCTTACCTTTGCCTTGTCTTTTAAGTATTTCTTTGCAAATACTTTTACTTGTAACACACTTCGTGACTCAATTAATCGAGATATTTTCGTCCACTTGTTGCCAAACAGCTCCTGCCAAAATAAATCAATGTCGCAGTTAAAATATAGAAGTCACAGACGACTAGAAAGTCCTGCATCGACCGAGCACGACTCATTACCCCTTCCTCATAAGTCGCTATTTAAATACCCCATTCCGTCAATATTGAAGAAATCAATAAACTGCCTTTTCAGGGACGGGGGAAGGTAAGGCGGATTGGAAGGGGGGCGGGGGCAAGTAGGCTTGGTTAAAATTTACTTTTTCACATTCCACTAAGGTGCCTTTGGTCATTGTGTGGGAAGGGGTGCTTCGTATCGATATGCATATCTTGCACTGAATGTGGCACGATGTCTGTAACAATCAATTTCAAATTTTATAAAGCTTAAAAGTGGTCACGGGAAACATTGAGATTTGGCAAATCTTTGGGGAGCTTGGCCCCCTCTGCCCCCTGTTACCCCGCCCCTGTTTTTGTTACCGAAGATATTAACGTTTTAACAAATTCTGGTGTTCACCTAGTCCAACATCTCCTAGCCACCTAGGAGGATATACGTCGCGACACTTGTCACGTCATTTGGACACTGTCACGCCCTCTCACTCCGAAGACGCTTCCTGCTATTTGGGTTTTTGAGAGATTCAAATCCTCTGTTCTCGCCATGCGTCCATCATAGCCGACCTATACTTGTACATTTCTCCAATTACAACACCTCTTTCCTGGGAGCCATAATTGTTCAATTGCTGATCCACCGATGCGACGAAATCATTTTCGATTGCGTTCACCTCTTCGCTTCTTCAATGGCTTAAACAACTATCTTTGATATTTGAATCTTAGGATCACTTTAGTGGGCCTTCTTAGACTTTTCGGAATCGTTTTTCAATGGCGTTAACCTCTTCGCGTGTTCGATGACTACATCAAGCATCTTCGATATTAATTTTGAATCCAAGGATCTCTCTAGTGGGCCTTCTTAGATTTTGCGAAATCATTTTTCGATCCCTATTTTGCTTGTTCGACGGCTACATCAAGCATCTTTGATATTTGAATCCAAGGATCTCTTTAGTTGGCCTTGCCAGTTGTTGCAAAAAGCATCTTTTTCGACAGCATATTATCGGACAAACAAACATGCTTCAGGTATTAGCATTTGACTACACTTTGCAAGGTATCACTTTTACTGATTTTCAGCACAACTCTCGTTGAAGAACGATTAGACTAACTGGTAGGTGTACTTTGATTGAGCGAAAGGCAACCATCTTTCATCTTACTAGTTTCCACAACTGATTTTAATCCTTTACTGGTTGGAATTCAGCTCTATTCACTCTCAAGGTCGGCTTCTCTGCAGCATGTAACTTGATATGGAAGGACTGTCTTCAACCTGCATGATAAAGCAACAGCTCACTGTACGTTTCGCAAGTTTGAGAAGAGACAGTTTCATGAAGTATTGAAAAAATCATCTTGACTCCACTGGCACTGAAACAAAGAACTCTATCTATACTATAAGTTTTTGCTATAACGATATTGTACCAGTCCGTTTCTTTAATCGCCACAACTGATTGCAATTCTCCGTTTGACGGCATCGACATACCATTCCATGCAATGTCAAGGTCGGCGTCTTTCCAACATGTGGTTTAAAATGGAACGACTGACTTCAAGGTAAAGATTAGTCAAGAGCATACTGTAAGTTCCCCAGATAAAGAGATGCCTAAGAAAGCTAGACAACGTTCGCCCGGTACTTAGTAAATAGTGGGGTGTGCCGTGATTTACGAAGGGAGGGGATATTAGCTTCGTAAGGTTACGGACATCAGCTCCAACTTCTCCCCAAATATCAGATTTAAAAGAGATATGATTAGATACATGCATCCTTTTGTATGGTAAAACGAAGAGGGGCAGTTACATCACAATTATTACTATTTGCTCCCAACATGTAAACGTTCCTCTAAAGACCAAACTTTCTAAGGAGTGGTCACGGCACCGCACCCTTCGATATTCCACTGTTGGTAAAATTTATCAACGGAGTCGACGGAGACCACGTCTTTGCCAAATTAAAATACAAAATAAAAAATATGATCTGCTCAGAATAAAATAAATGGGCCAAAACAAATAATGAATTTCCTATTTTATCGTTTGTGGCTGATAAATAGAGAGGGAGTAAATTAGTTTTTGTATGAAACGTATCCATTGATCGATTTGAAATTACCAGAGCGAAAGGAATAGCATACTAGAAAGGTATCAAAGGTGTGGAGGAATGTGCAAGCGACATTTTGAGATCATTATTGGCAAAGAGAGGTTGGTATTAAACTAAAGCAAAGAGGAATCGAATTTGGGAAGACGCCGCCTTTCTTCCGTTCCCTACATTCCTGAACGCCGCAAGATACCTTAGGCAGAAGTATTGATATGGAAGCGAGAAAACAAAGACCACTACAGTTTCACTATAACTTACAATCAGCAGTTCTGTGCTACTGAGATGGAATATGGGCAAAAACAGTTTTTGCAGTCAAATACATTTAACATTTGCAATGCATACAGATGAGTAGAATTTAAGATCAAGATTTCTCACCGGCATCGGTTAAATCATTCATGTTTAAAATGACATTTGATAATGAATAATGACATTGTCGAGCCATTCAATACATTAATTACATAAATCACATCCCCAAATGCAAGGACGCCATAATTGTCTTGTAAATGCAATTCGACCTAAGAGTGTTTCGACTAAAGATAAAGTAGTGATCAGAGGTGATCAGGGGTGTGAGAGACCTGGGTTGATATTTTCATCTATCACATAATGCAATACATAACGGAGAGTATGTCAAAACTGTTCATCGCATCGACTGAAAATAGACAACTGTCAATCAGTAGAACCGAAAGACATACATTTCTTTTTTGGCTTGCGTCACGAAATTTCACGCAATAATCGAAGAGGAGACTCGGCCCTTGTTAGTTTTATTTTAGTTGCTTCTTACTTACACGAGTAATTTTGTTGGGTTAGTTAGGTTATGTTAGTCAGCTCGGCTGGTTCACTGCGACATGATTTTCAAAGAGAGCGTATTTAATGACTAATTACACAATTTAATTTACCTTATTTACACTTTCCTATCGCAATTGACTATCGGCCTCGGTTTCGGATTAGAATAAAATACGTGGCTTAATATGTAAAGCAATGTGTTTCCTATCATTTCTGAGGAATCGATCCTTTCCCGCTTGGTACACATTTAAGCGCCCTCTCCCTTTGCTAGAGGCAGAATTATCCTGAATAAACTAAGGGAAGGGCTAACATGGGATGAGGTCCTGGGAGGAATTTTATTACTTCTAATACTACATTGTTAACGAAATACCTCGATATAACTAAGACGAATCTTTGGAATCAGGTCCACTTCTGATTAAACCATTAGTATTGGATCCTGGAATATCCCAACTGTTCTCCTAATCGTGCTATCTCTTCTGATGATGACTCCATTCGCTTCTTCTTGCCCCTAACCCATTAAAATCTTATCATCACCCTATCGATGTCACTTTCGCACCTTGACAGAGACTATTGGTACGGAAAACTCAGTGGAACGTGTGGAAAAGTAGTTGGCCATGTAACACAGTCTAATAGCGGCCAAATTTTTGCCTCGCTTTCATCCGATACCTAACCTCACGATGGTGTTCTTATGCGCTCTCAATCAATCTTTTTCCTCTCGATTTTGCATCATATTACTGTAAGTAACTACCATGCAGCAATTGTTTCGAATTGTTGCCGATGATGATATTTGCCGGATCTTGTTTCCTTTTTTTACACAATTGGCTCTGCTACTTTTTACTTAACAGAACGCAGTTTTTTTGCACAAAACCTACATCCGCACCAGCAAAGGATATTCTGCTTTGTAGCCCAATAACGTTATCACCCTGTAGAGGCACTTTAATGCACAGTAACAATGATAATCTACCATAAATTGATGTATTGAAACTTACGTTTTAACTTATGGAGCTTATCAAAATTCCTGCCTCGTACAAACTGCAGTCCTTAAAATAACTTTCGTAGTTTCTCTTACTGTGTCCAATCGTGACAGCCTATTGCACGTTTAGTGCAAAACGAGTAGAAGTATACTCTTCTTTATACTTGATGATCAAGTGGCCCCAAATTTTCCTTCATATCAAGAAACTTTTGACTATTGAAAACTACGTACGTCTCAAATTTACGGTTACACGAATGCAGTTGCAACTGCCTGCAGCGGGCTATTCCTGTTTACCCATTAAGAGTTTGATTTTTTATGGTTAGATGGTCTAAGTGATATGGTGAAACATCAAGAATTGATTACAGAATCGAACTCCATATTGCTCTGCGAGTAACACAGAGAGCAGCTTTATTTGTTGTTTTGCCAGCAGGGCTATCTCTAAATGCCGGTTAACTACCTTAAACAGTTGTACATCTTAATCAAATAATCAACTATTTATGTTTGCTATATTCCAGCACCAGGTTGACGACCAAATCTAGTGAAAGCAAACGTCTCATTATAATGGCATGCATTTCGATAAATATTGATACAGTTTGTCAAAATCTCTATTGAAACAAATTGTGTTGGTGCCCGTGCTGATTTTATTAGAATGCAAAGCATTCCTCGCAGAAGTAAGGTCTCTCCATCATTGACCCCCCTACAGAAGAGACAAGTGCATTATTCACTACAACCACATACCGCTCTCAGTATCAATACGTAAAAATCGATCGCCGCGCTTCGGCACTGGAAATGCGCTGTACAGAACCACAGTGACATAACAAGACTGTATTTCAAAGAGAGGAGACGATTTAAAAGTAATCAATGCAGTGTTGACGATTAGTCTCTTAACTAAAAAAGCTTTTCTTAGTTTAAAATTGTTCTTGGTATAAAAGCTCTCAAAAATTTCTCTATAAAAGTGAA
>JAAAKM020006971.1:146760705-146791579 GCA_010016025.2 Alatinidae sp. Z8VKAUB7J3 | reverse complement strand
CTTAACTAAAAAAGCTTTTCTTAGTTTAAAATTGTTCTTGGTATAAAAGCTCTCAAAAATTTCTCTATAAAAGTGAACATTCCGAAAACATTCTTGTTACGTCATCGCATAATTTTGAAATTAAAATTCTTCTTGGTTTCTTATTTCTGTTTCTAAGCTCATTCCATGATATTTGCTCTAGTCCCTTCCTCGCAGTTGATAATAAGTTGTACATGTGGCTCTCTTGGACGTCTCCTGGCGTCATATGTTACTTCTCTATTCACGATCTTTGCAACTGTTGATAAATACAGAACAGTACAATTAATAATCCCGCCTAAAATTACTTTATACAAATAATATACAATAATTACAAACTCCTTTCTCTCTAATTGCTCCTCTCAGATCATTTGAGTATCAAAGCCAGTTAGCTTTTTCAATCAATATTTGCCTTTTGTAAATGCTCCTGTCTCGCTATACATATCTGATGCTATAGCTAAAAATGGCCCTAACACCTTTCTGATTTATAAGTTTACTATCTGTTAAAAGATAAGCCACAAAATAAGAATAAGAAAATTGAATTATTACTTCTTGCAACGCAGAAGCTCTTTTGCTATCTACTCCCCAAACCTGTAAAAATTTGCACAAATTCCATCACGCAAATACACATGAATAACATTATTTTTTTGTAACAAACCCTGAAAATCGCGAATAATACCCACATACGATTCTTTTATCATTTGCACAATACAAAGATAAGATGATAAATTCAATCAAAATAACCTTTCAAAAATTGAAACTTGATACTGTCAAGTGACTCTTGTAGTTTAAAAATGAAGATTGTATGTAATGAAAAAATTGTAGTTTCTAAAAATCATCTCACACCTTATTAATTATACGCAAATTAACTTAGATCAAAACGAAAAGTAAATTATTCAGAATCATCACAAGTTGTGGATGTTACGGCTTAACGTGTAATATCTGTGATCATTTGAGGTATGTAAATATCGAGAAATGTTTCCTCCGTCATATGAGCATTACTGGTAGTAAATGACAAATAAAACAAGTACGCGTTGTTTGTTACAGTCGTTTGCCTCTTGATATGTCAGAGAGTAATCGGCGTGTCATTGTCTGTAATTATAAGAAGTAATAGTGAAGCAATGCCTTCATCGAATGCGTATTAACTATAGTAAGTAAACAATACTGATACAGTGCGCTTCCAAAAAGTTGTCGTCTGTTGTAGTGACGACTTTCTTAATAAGTCAGAGAATGTGATAATGAGGGGTTATGACTTGTAACATTAAAGTAATGCCTTCATCTCATGCGTATATGTGATAGTAAAAAGTATGGTTACCGTATGTTTACAAAAATTTGTCGTCTTGTCGTAGTGACGTCTTTTTTAATGCCAGAGTTTGATCTGAGCGTGATAATAAAGAGTTATTACACGTAACATATAAGTAATGCCTTCATCTTATGCGCATTGACGATAGCAAGTAGAAAACATGATAATCCTCTGGGTCCTAAAAATTATCGCCTCTTATAGTGATGTGTTACTTTATATGTCAGAGTGTGATCCGAGTGTGATAATGAGGAGTTATTACAAACAACATGTAAGTAACACATTCATTTTATGCGCATTGACGATAGCAAAGAAAAATATAATAACTGTCTTCTTCCATAAAGTTGTTGCCTCTTATAATGACGTGTTTCTTTATATGTCCGAGTGTGATCGGAGTATGATAATCAGGAGTCATTACACGTAACATATAAGTAATGCCTTCATCTTATGCGCATAGACGATAGCAAGTAGAAAACATAAT
This sequence comes from Alatinidae sp. Z8VKAUB7J3, assembly GCA_010016025.2. Classification (NCBI taxonomy): domain Eukaryota; kingdom Metazoa; phylum Cnidaria; class Cubozoa; order Carybdeida; family Alatinidae; species Alatinidae sp. Z8VKAUB7J3. Next base: position 146,789,783 of record JAAAKM020006971.1, on the reverse strand, counting down.
AACTGTTTGCTTCCATAAAATTGTTGGCTTGAAATTGATGTGTTTCTCGATATGTCATAGTGTGATACGAGTGTGATAATTTCTAGTTATTACACGTAACATAAGTAATGCCTTCATCTTATGCGCATTAACGATAAGGAATAAAAAATATAATAACGTTTTGCTTCCATAAAATTGTTGGCTTGAAAGTTACGTGTTTCTCAATGAGTCATAGCGTGATCCGAGTGTGATATTCTGGAGTTATTACGTGTATCATATAGTAATGCCTTTATCTTATGTTCATTAACGATAAGAAATAAAAAATATAATAACGTTTTGCTTCCATAAAATTGTTGGCTTGAAAGTTACGTATTTCTCGATAAGTCAGAATGGGATCTGAGTGTGATAATCTGGAGTTATTACAAGTAACATATAAGTAATGCCTTTATTTTATGCGCATTAACGATAGCAAATAAAAAATATCATAACTGTCTCTTCCATAAAGTTGTCACCTCTTATAGTGACGTGTTTCTTTATAAGTCAGAGTGTGATCCGAATGTGATAATCAGAAGTTATAACGCGTATCACATAAGAAATGCTTTCATCTTATGCCCATTAACGATAGCAAAGAAAAAATATCATAACTGTCTGCTACCATAAAGTTGTCACCTCTTATTGTGACGTGTTTCTTTATAAGTCAGAGTGTGATCCGAATGTGACAATCAAGAGTTATTACAAGTAACATATAAGTAATGCCTTCATTTTATGCGCATTAACGATAGCAAATAAAAAATATCATAACTGTCTGCTACCATAAAGTTTTCACTTCTTAAAGTGACGTGTTTATTGATAAGTCAGAGATTGATCCGAATGTGATAATCAGAAGTTATAACGCGTATCACATAAGAAATGCTTTCATCTTATGCCCATTAACGATAGCAAAGAAAAAATATCATAACTGTCTGCCTCCAAACAATTGTCGCCTCTTATAGTGACTTTTCACACATTTATCAAAGAGTGACAAAATTGTGATATTCGCGAGTTATGAGTTGTAACATATAAGAAGTGCAAAAATTGGTCAAGGCACCATCTTAAAAGACAGTATAAATTGCTTAAAATGCTCTAAAATTACTGGCGGTGAGCTGGGAACATGTTAACAGGACTTGGTAAGCATGTTAAAAGTGGTTTTGGTGATTGTCAAAATTTGACCAATTTTTGCAAAATTGGCCAAGGCGTGCGCCTTGGACAAATCTCAGTAGTCTCCTACATGCCTTCCAAGATTGTAAAAATGTTCTCCTCATCCTCTGCTCAATGACAGTGTTATTGCTAACACCTCTAATGTGCGTTTTCACACTTCTTTGAGCCTCGTAAAAGGCCACCTTCATCTTTTTAATGTGCGGTTTTCATATTTTAATAAATGTATTTTCTACTTGCCTGCCACAGTACCTCCTCAAAAAATTATCAGGGGTGGGAGATTACTAAACACTTAATAGGCGAGGGGCTGGAATAAGAATGCCCTGGGTGGAAAATTTTTGAAAAATCAATTAGCGGGGGGAATGGGGACGTCTATTAGGCGCCTACGAGTACTAGCTTCATAACCAATAGTCAGATGTTACTCTTTGTATCAGTACGTGAATCTATGTGTTAGTTACTAAAATCTCTTAAGCAAAGTGCCTTGGGAAGGAGTCGGTCTGATATTGAATCTATTTAAAATTAAGGAAAATCTAAGAGCTAACCAATATGTTACAGGTAAGTGGGACACCTTCAACAAATGCGACCATGCCGCACTGCAGAGTTCTCAAACATGGCTGTTCCATCACTGACTATTAGAACATGACTGTTCCATCACTGACTATTAGAACATGACTGTTCCATCACTGACTATTAAATTTTGCACCCAAGACCTTCCTTTCCGAATCTGTTTTGAGAAAAGTGGGCCAAAGATAGGTCAAGTCAAACATTTGCAGTACATCTCCTAGAGTAACGCAAATAAACCAAGAAAGGGTGTTACTAGTGACTGTTGCAGTCTCTCAATCAAAGACCCCTGATGAGCAGTAGGCCTGAAGTTAAAACTACCCTACATAAACAGAGAAACCACCAAACACCAGTGACTGTTGCACCACTGTTTTGTAGAGAGTTGTTTTCTATACTGTCTGCCCTTTATAACGATCAAAATGTACCCCCCCACATATCTCAATTTTGTTGACAGCTGGTCTCCGACTTAACATAAGAACCTTGACAGCATGCTCCTAAATTATTAAGCCTACACAAATTGGTAAGTCTGTTTGTCCTATTGCACCTATTGCTTACCGTTCTCACGTTCACTTTCTGTGACATGACTTTTATCCCGTGCAAACCCGCAAAACTGCCAATTTTCAGACCACCCCCTTCCTTGTCACCAAAACGAACAGATTCGATTGTTCAAGAACAATGCAGCACTACCCACCCCTTAACCCTCGTGTTGAGAGTATAAATGTATAATTCCTTGGAGAAACAACTTAAGAAATCCGTATCGTGGTTATGGATAATTTTTTCGGAATGGAATGACCAATTTAGTAGAAGGGGTTCTAAGTTGCGAATACTGATCGTGCTACGTAATTTGTCGAACATTTGGCTACAAACTGTTACTACTTAATACTTGAGGACGACTCCCTCATAATGCAGAGATTTCTACGAAGCTTCCGGGGCAGCATGTATTAATATATTTTCCACATGACGGGTAATACAGTAGAAATCATAAAACATTAAGTTAAGTTTTTGATAGAAAATGAAAACAGCAACTTAGAGACCAACGGCGACCTAGTTGAGTAACAATACTTCCTGGAACCTACTTAAAACTAATCACACCAAAAAGGACAAACGGGATTGCTTTCCTTCTGTAACAAAGCTCGTTGCTGAGTTCGTATAATGGATGGGGTAAGGAGGTATTGAGACCGAAATATCACACAGACTAATTTTATACTGGATGCAAAAATTACAATTACAAGCGGTAAGACATTTTTGGGACCGTATTTGTACACCAAACGTTTATCCTCGACTAGTCAAAGCTCGTCTTTATGAACTGGGAGCAATCCCATTACGCTAACTACATCGCACAATTTCAATAACAGTCATTCGCCTACAATACTCAATGTGTTTTTTAGCAAAATAAAATACACTTTAAAGTCATACCGAAAATAGGATTCATTGTTAATTACGTCAAACCGCACCTTACATGTTCCTAGCCTCGTACTCATGATGAACTGCTTAACTGAGCTTCTGACATATTAAATGTACTATGAACTTCCTCATTGTAACACGATGTCCCAACTTTGATCCTAGTCTTTAAAACATGGTCAACAGCCTTTTCGTTTTTTTAAGGCTTTTCGCATACATGAACGAGAGGGGCTTCTCAACACATGCCGCTGGGATAAAATCTTCCTCTACTAACAAAGGTGTACTGTCACTTAGCGTTTTGATTTCATAATAATGAATGAGAACATGCAGGAAGAAACCACTCCCTTGAAACCTATACTACTGATATGCAGTATTTTGCTGCGATCCACCAATTTAATCCGATTTCAGTTAACGTCGGCAAAATAAGTACAGCCTTCCCTTAGCAAATTTTGGTATCGTTCTGTGAAATCAATAGTTAGTTGGCGACAATGAAATGTTCAAGGAGATTGTTATGTCCGCTTACTGCTAACCTACTCGAAAATAATATTGGTTGCTTATATCTCTATCTTTTAAGTAAGCTTTGGACACTTGCGAATGTGCGGAAGTGTCATAAAACACTTATTGTCACAATCTTTTAAAAAGTTTTGCGTGCAGCTACATCAAAATTCGACTACGGGGCTTCCTTTTAAAATTACACCTGTACTGTTTCCTGGCTTCAACTGTACAAATAAGAACAACATAAAGAAACTACAAATTATTTGGATCCACCTTGGTGATCTCGGCCCCGTTCACACGAGTACATGTAACCTGACAAACTACGTCCACTTATAAGCTTCCTTCTTTCCGTCAGAAAACCGAATGGTATACTGCGCTTGACGTCTACTTTAAGTGAATTTGACACAATGGGTAACAAGGGTTGTTCATTAACTGTATCTACTCTATTAATCATAGACTCTGTTCACACGCGTACGGCATTTATATCATTATAAAAGCGTACATTTAAGAGCGTCTTTAAAAGTAACCATCTGGGCCATTTCAGTGCATTTCCTAAAAGAAATGAAAACCAACTTTACCAGAAACTTAAAACGCTAGAACATATTACCCAGCAATATTTAGAAAATCTTAGCAATGCAACACTCAGTAGTTGTATTAATTCTAACCGAGCTCCACTTAATATAATATCATTTTATCAGAGTTTGTGTTATCATGCAACCTTCGTTAATAGACAAAAGTCCACTAAACAAACCTAAATAATTCATTCGTTGATTTTCTTGCCTTTGAAGCAAAAGCAAACACAAATTTAGGCCAAACAGTTTGCGAAACAGACATAATAACTTGCCGAAAATTGTTTCTGCGTGAATACTATTACCCTACACTACCGCGAAGACACTTGCTTTCACAGCTATTATCTCATGGCCAGAAAACCCTGCATTACGAAATATACTATTGCTCACTTTTCTTGATACATCAAAACGCAGTTGTGGACCACTATGCGATCAACGCAACGCTTAACGCTGTTGTTCTGCGCTAAGCGATAACAAAAGTTAGGTCCATGCTACTGTCATAATTTTCAAACAACTAACCAACATCAACATGCTTGATACTCTTACTAGCTCTACCTTTGGAATAATTACAACATTTAAGGTTACTTTGATATGAATTTGTCAGCTTAGTATTGCTGTGTAAACGAGTATTGGAAGCTAACGTACGTACGTATACACGTACGCTCGCACGTGTGAACAGGGCCGTAGGTCCTCCTGACAAGGTATGTAATTAAGTGCTGGTGCTCTCTTTCAACTAGCTATGCACAAAAAATTCTCTTTAAACCCAACAGCTACAAGACGATGTGACTCCTGCCGTAGCAAAACGCAACTTTACACGAGACATTCTGTCACTCGACAAGATGTTTGTGATTCTCTTGGTGTCGGCCGCCTCTTACGAAGTAAGGAAATAGGCCTGGGTACCACTGTCTGTGCCTTCGCCATATACAGCAACGGCGCTTCGTTGCATTTTAGCTAATGAATTGGGCAGTAATCTCAAGACTTGCAAAGTCTTACAGGGTCAATTTTGACTTTCAAACCAGCGTCGTGTGCTCTTCATCCTCTTCCGGATAACTATCAAAATTAGGCGTACAGCTTCTCCTCTTTTCCAGGGTATCTTCCGTTGTCTGAATCCAAGCCTAACGAAGACAGAAGGAGGCCCATTAGCATTTCTGGTCTGGTGGTGCTGGTCTACATTGAACCGATAAAGGCGAGACAACTTGATCAACAAATTCGTGATTGGAAATAAAGCAATAAGCATTAAAGTGAAATATTAAGAGATAGGAATCACATCTCTACACAATAAATCAACATGAATTCGAGCGCTGTTTCCTATCTAAGTGACATGGGATATTAGTCACAATGCTCTCATGGATAAAGTAAATGTTTATAGACGGGATCCGCTTACGCCACGTCCACAAACAAAACAAATATGTGGTTCACCTTGAATTGAATTAACTGTTAAAAGGAAACAACACACGCGGCTTGCTAGACAATTGCAAGCAATTAGTCGTTTTCATTGTCACTTAAGCCGACGTATGACACTTTTTATACTACAATTTTTGAACTGTGCTAGAGACCGTGCCAGGACCCGTGCCTGGATCTGGTTCCGATCAATTTGCCTGTTCAGACTGCAGAAAACGAGCACTCCGGGTTTTATTTATCCCTGATTTTATCGGATCTCCTTCATTTGAATTCACTTCTACGTATAGAGTAAACCAGCTCTCGGCTCTCTTCAATAAATTTGAAATGGCAATGTATTTCTTAGATCACGTGGAATTGCTTTTCTGAGGGAGGAAACTTCAACCGACATATAATAAAAGCTACAGAACTTGGAATCCACTACACACGATGAATTGCACAAATCTCATCTTGACGCGTGCAGCTCACTTTATTTGAGTGTATACATTATATATGCATGTTACAACATGGTCGCCCATTGATAAAAATTCTGTGTCGCGTGACTGTTCCTGATCCAGCGAAAGCTCTTGTATTTATCTCTGATTGGTAGTTAAGAGCTTGGCCTTTGCAAGTCTTTCAAGAGATAAAAAAATTTCGCAAACTGGAAACAGGATGTCGATAAAAATCTGATCATCAAATCAACACGTCATGCTGCGCTTCGAAAAAAGTAATCTTTTTGAGTCTTGCGTGACTGTTGACTATATTAATGATCCCTGATCTGATTAGTTTGAAAAAATTCTTACAAATCGGAGGATTTCAAGTCTTTGCTTCGCCGCCACTTCTATCCATCAGTCAAAACAAACGATAATCGAAGACGGAGAAGGAAAGATGAGAAGTAACTTAAACAGACCAGGAGGGCTTAATTTAATAGTGGTCGGTGGTGAAAGTCTCTTGAAAGCAAATATCTATTTATTATGCAGCTTTAGACATTGCTATGCTGCACCCGCGACTTAACGTTTCCTACTTTTGCAGCATCATATGCAAATTGATAATCGTAGTTTTATTTGTCAAGCTCAAGTGATGTTCTTTTCCTACACTTTGACCGTGCTCATAAAAGTGTTATGACTTAATGTTTGGCAAGAAATGGGAAAGTTAAGAAAACGAAAACAATAGCAAAGCAAAGGAAAGCAAAGGAAAGCAAGGCAAGGCAAGGCAAGGCAAGGCAAAGCAATGAGCGGAAAAAGAAAGACAATGACAGTTCTACTTACATCTAAGTTACTCATTACGACTTTCACTTTCTAAACAATGCCACGAGATTATTCAGAGATCGAATTATTTTTGATGCTGCAACAAAAATGCGCCAAGTAACAAGATAATGGGGCTCTACTCCAAACTTCATCCAATTATACCGATCCTATACCCCTAATTTACTTTACGTGGCTCTGCCACTAAAAGGCCGTTTTGCCTATTTGTTGGAACTCTAGAAATAAGAGATGGTGACAAGAAGAGGAATGGTAAAATAGTTTCTTACGAGATGAAATGAAATGGATAATTTTTCGTCGGGATAAAGTGAAAGATCGTTCGTGATTGTCCATGCGCCCCAAGTAAAAGTTCCCCGGCCTAGACCAACGCGGCCTTACATCTATGTTATTTGGACAATCTTTGCCTTCTTTCTCTTGTCCCAAACAGGACCTGCCTTTTTTCTAGCATCTGTCAATCGTATTTTCACTGAATTCTATTAGAAATGATCTTTAACAGTACCTTACTGGCATAGACAATGAGACTAATAGTACGGTGGTTGTGGTATTCCAACCTATTAAAGTTCTTTTGGTAGTGGTCTCTACTTATATCCCGTCAATTCGTAAGGCCTTCCCACTGTTTCCAAACTTGTATAAAAGAGTCTATAAAATGTATTCATGCCAATAAAGTTATACAAGTTCATGATATCCCAAACGTGATCCTAACTCGAAGTCCGTTTGTGATCATTAAACTAACGCGTCATCATTGGGACTTTGGCTACAACAGGTAGTATTTCAATTTATTTTTTATGTTTCGTTATTTCTGCTACAACTTCCTTATTGTCTTTATTGTGCCTCACTCTAAAAGATGTGCTGTTGAGAAATGTACCCCATGTCTACATAATGTTTTCAGTGTTGATAGTCGAGGAACGGGCCTCGGCATGCATTGCTTGCAACCAAAATATTCCAAGGGCATTCCTCTTAAAGTTTACTATAACTGAAGCCTTAGTGCTGTTCATGATAAAGTAAATACACTCAAAATGAAAGTAAAGACACTGCAGTTGCAAGGAAATGGATGAATATGTTCCGTAATACCAATGGGAGTGTACTACATTACTTGGAAAAGTTGGCTTTTTTGACAAAAAATGGCGCTTCCCCAAGAAGGATCATACGAGGCCGTATCACGGGTACAGAAATACTTGGGAGGGTTCAAACCATCGAGAAAAGCTTGATAATGTTGCAGCTTGGATCCATTTCTTTAACAATGTCAGGCTTAAGGTCAAAAAAGTGAACACATGAATTTGATAGACAAATTCTATAGTTCATAACTATCGGATGAAAGAGCCAGGAATAACAAAATTGAAAGATACGAAGATGAAACTTTTACCTTTTTCCTCAAGAAATATTTCAAGAGCTCTTTATCAGGCCTATCGAAACACATAGACACATACGTGGCCCTACCATGAGTATCTGTAAGTGAATGGTACTCTATATAAATTACTTTCAATGAATTGTAAAAACTAGCTCGCAGGGGTCACCTGTTCAGGATATGGACTTGTAAACTCGTAGAGATCCTAAGACCTACTCCTAGTACTGACTATTTTCCATTTGCGATTACAGTACTCCTGATATTATCTTTGATTTCCCCACCCATTCCTCTTTGAAAGTAACCATCAATATGGCAGAAGGAATTTAAATCAATGAAGTTGGTATAACAACATGAAACTGGGATCGCCTTATTCCTTTACAGTGTTTCTTAAGAGGTAGAAAGAGTTCATATAATAGGCTTCGCTGAGAACAGGAGTTGACTCGTTGTTTCACTAACTCGCCATCCGCGATATACAAATACCCTATTGTAAAATTGAGTGTTCTCCTTCATTCCTTGCTTCGTGGAAAGAGAGCAGTTCTTCCTCATCAGCTTATAATCTATAGGTATCAATCTTTGACATTTAATTACGGTTATTAAGCCTTTTTTTGAAAAACTCCGTTACAAGGATGAACTTCCTATGCAGATCTGTACTGAACATTAAGACATGTTCTTGAACGTGGTGTTCCTAATGTTCCAAATGAAAAGTGGGCTTAACGCAAAGATGTATGAATTTAAATAAGCATTATTCGGCACCGCCATTATTAGTGATATCTTTATGATAACTTAAAAACTCTTCCCCATGGCTTAATGCGCTTAAGGTAGGTTGATCTCAGATTATCATCAGGGGTCCAAGGTTTCCACTGCTTGGAGTTCATTGAAGTATCTAATCTCAGGTCTTCAGGCATAACTAAGAGTTTTGGTCTTGTAAACATGCCTTTGCCAATTTCTGGCGTAGGCAGGAGGGTTATAAGCACAAAAACAGTGGGTCAGTTTACACTTTTCACTTGTCAAGGGCACAGCTGTATCTCCTATACCAAAAGTACTAATGAATATTTTAAGCATCATGTTGTCAATTGCGTCTTCAGTGAACTGTTGATTCAAACATTGCTGCTCACTATATTTCTACTTATGAGAACCCGTGATTGTTTTGGTAAACTCTGGGTTTACTTTCCTTTCTTTTGCGTACTATGAAAAGAGGGATGCACGACTCCATGTTGACTCTAGCGCCCCTGGACATTAATGGCAAGGACTGGGATAATTTTAAAGTAAGTTATCGCATTTTCAGAACTGAACTTTGAAATTTATAGCGATTTTCTAAACTTGAAGTTGAGGCTTCTAATTAGATGAAATTATAACGTGTTAATGGGAAAGGCGCGGACACACCAAGCTTAGGAGTTACGCAGTGACTGTGTATTCCAAACTATAAGTAGTTTGACAAGTTAATCACAAAAACGCGAGTTTTCTCCACTCTTTTGTATCAAATGAGACAGCATTATTAACATTGGTGAAAAACACAGTCCACCTAGGCTAGCAATAATAGCTTCGACATCTTCATCCTTGAAACTTACCTTTTCACATCAATAACCAAAGATTTACTACTAAATGCTCCCAACGTTTCATCCCAGTCTCCTTGACAACCGAAGGAGACTCAGCGGCTTGCAGGTTAAACATTAACACCTGCGGTCAGTCGACGTTTGTTTAAAATTTAACTGGAGAACAATCTTTGAAAGAGGTGTCAGGATTAGCATGCTCCCACTTCGCCTAGCAAGCAAGGTTTTAAGCAAAGTGGAGGAAGCTCGCTTCCAAGCCTACACGACCATTCTTGTAGGAAATAAGAATGTGGTGGCAACGAATGTGTTACCTTACGAAATAAGAAGCTTCATCGAAACAAGAAGCATCACAAGTTCGATCCTGGGTGGTGACATATTTTTTATTTCTCTAGTATTCTTGCCAGAAAAAAGAAGGCCTTGCATGCAAGTTACGGTATAAAATTTAACTAATATTTAACTATTTAAGTAAATTAGAGTATTTGAGGTACTTTATTTTTTATGTCTCTGAGATTTTCCTTTTTAGTTTCTCTGTACTGTTAATCGCTTTATTCTTCCTATGATTTTGTGTGGCGTAGTGAAATGAATAAATGGTTAGAAAATGACGTAGTTCGATAGATAGTTGAGGGATACAATTACTATAGAATTGTTATGTTAGCACACCGTTGGGTTTAACCGCGATGATTGATTTTGGTAAGCTGTGTAGCTACAATGAAAGGCCAGAAAATGAACAAGAGAATGTGTACCGAAATTATTTTGGTTGCAGTTTATTTTGGTTAAGATTGTAGGTGTAAAAATAGAGTATATTTGAGGAAAACAGTATAGCCAAAAGCCCGCTTTTAAAAAGCCATAAGGGAAAAAAGTGTCAAGACTTACTTTTTGCTGAGAAGCTAGCGCTCTTAAAACCTCGTAAGAAAACGACTAAATCATACACCCTAGGCACACTCCCTTGTGTGAACTTTGGTTATTAGCTTCTTTCGCCTTCATATTTTATGCATAAAACTTATTCATAATTACTATATGATCCTATGTCCACATACCTTCCTTGTCTTCCGAATTCCCCGTCAATCAAAATCCTTGGAGTCGTACGAAGTGCAGCCTTTCCGAAGAAAAGTCTCTAGGCAAGGCCCGTCGTTAGGATTATGAGGAGAGAGGGTGTAAGCCACAAGGACATCTAAAAGGTTATACAAAGATTAAGTTGTGTACGCAATATCAAAATAAAAGACCTAACATCTAAAAATGAAATTAAAACTACATGATTCTTGAGTCATAACCCTCCGCCCCAAGGATTATTTAGACCATAATAATTCTCATCAAGTTGCTTCTTACAAACCATACGTTTATATTAAGCGAACTTTATTCAAAACATGTGAGTCACTAAATAGGCCTCCTTAAACATTTTTCCACATCAAAGTTATCTCGTGTTTCACTAAATTTGTTATGTCTCAATCCAATTGTAATTGGTGTGCTATTTTGCTGCTTCTTTACAGTGGGGGTTATTTTATTGGTGCCGTTAGCAACTTCAATAATATTTGTTTCTTGGCCTTTCCTGCTTCAAATCGATGTGAAAACACATTTCCCTGCCTTGTAGGAGTGTTATGTTGCACTTGGTCTTTCTTGATCAAACAGGTGCGTTGGTCATGTGGCTTGATTACATTGACCTTACATCTTCATCAAATAAAGCTAACAATATTCATAATTCTTTGTTTTGTTAGCAGGTGCTCTCTGAGAACAGCCCGTTCGTCTTTTAGTCCAATTCAAAAAAAGATGCATTCCATAATATACAATACACAGTCGTTTCCATGGAAATTAAGTTAACAACAGTCTGGTCTGTCCAGCACTATGATGCTGATAGAGGAATTGGCCCAATGAGGCTCATTCCTCCGCCCCTTTGGTTTTTAAGGCTGTCATTTTAAAGTCTCTAACTCAGTGCCGTATGGGTTTACAACCTACTCATTAATGTTTCACTACAGTGTACGATAATAGGGCAGCAAAAGTCATGATGTTGGTGTAGGCACGTATAGGGGCGGAAGAACTCACTCTGCAGAGGACGCACATTGTAAATTGTAGTGCAAAGCTTCAATATACCATCAATGTCCATTGATTCTCGTCAGTTGACCTACATCAGTAAGAAAAACATGCACACGGGCCCTATTATATTGTAATGGTAACGAGGCTACGTTCTTCCTTGATATAACATTCCCTAAAATCAATAACTAACCAATCATATTCTAACACGACCTAACTACTGAAGCTCCTGCTCTTTACTAACCAATTACTCTGCACTTTCTCTCCTGATCTGTATTCCTATTGGCCATTATACACTGTATCAGTAATTCTTTAATATGTTGTACATAGGAATTGTGTAATAGCACTCTGAGATCCATAATCACTGTCATAAATCTCAAAAATAAATTAATGTTAAAATAAACTAAAGAATTCTTGTTCTGTGGGTTGACAGCAAGGGCTGCTTGCGAGTTCCCCCAGAGCTGTCGTGCTAGAAAAGGGTACTATCACAATATAATACTTTGGTGATATGACGGCGAGGAGTCGTACTCCAGCTTTCCTTTTCAGTATTCGACGGTTTTAATCGTCGCTACAATTCAACACTTGTACACCTATTCAGTTCATTTAAGGGGAAACAAGAGCATTTCTCTAATTTAGATCACGCCCCGCAAATAAGTAATAGGAAGGTCCATGATAACAAATATTGACACCTTACGATGCGATTCTGGCATAAGTAGAGGCGACCTACCCTGAACATGAAAGAGAGACAACCTAGCTTCCTCTCCAGTGTTACTTGGCCAGAGTTACTTGTTTACACTATTATTACACAAAGAGATTGATTACTCGATAAGTTATTTACATACAATCCATTACTTATTCTGTTTACTTATATTACGTTTCAAGTGTAAGAATATCTGTTAATTGCCATAGACGAAACAGATGCATATAAGGATCTGACATTCATGCTCCTTTGTAACAAGGTGAATAAAAACGCAACAAGTAATTAGTGGGAGATGCCATTATGGAAACTGTCATTTGCACTGCATTAGGGCGTATTTCACGACTTAGTCAAATCCAAATATTGACATTGTGATATAAAAGAATTTATAGTACCAATGTATGAAAATGTCATTTACCTGGGAAAGTATTATGGCAAGAGCATGGTGACATAAGTAAATGGTAATGCAATGTATCGGAAAAGAGAGGACATTGTTAGAAAGTAGAGCCCCCCGCGAATTACGTATTTGGTAATGCCTCAAACTCGAAACGAGGCCCGCGTTGTTTATAGGGTACAAGTTGCGTTTGGCGCCTTTCCCCCTGCAAATGGCAACTCGTTTTCACATTTGCATCAGTTAAATAGGAGGAGAAGAGTGAGTTAAGAACTGGAGCTGCGAAACAAATTCGAAATGAGCGAAAGTAACGCTACAGTTGTCATAGGTGCACAGTGGGGAGACGAAGGAAAAGGGAAAGTCGTCGATATACTTTCCAAAGAGGCTGATCTTGTTTGTCGATGCCAGGTAATAATAAAACACCTCGTTTTTCGTCCACTTTGAACAGGTTCACATCCAGCATGCAGATCTTGGTTGTCACGAACGGAAGGTGCGCTCCACAGAACACGAGACGAACTGAATGAAATATACAAAACTCTTTTGATTGATTCTCCAATGTCAAGTACTACTTTGCAAAGTTTCATGACTTGTACTTACACACGTGTCAACGATGATCTCAACTAACAGTGTATGCATCTGTTTGCAAGGCAGCTGAATTTGAAATTGTTATGCTTAAGCATGGAAGTAGTTAGAATGACTATGAGAAAAGATAACCTACAGAGATCGTCTGCAGTTATGTTAAGCTGTAAGCATTTGTAAGAGGAATATTCGAAAGTAGTCATTTTAAAATTTGTGTGGGTGCTGTGAGAGCTTTTTGTGATAATCAGCACGGGTGACTTCGCATTTGAATTTTGCATTCTTTGTTTTATCAAGTTACGCTGTACTGATCAGGTAATAGCTTTGATAACCACTCCCGCAGCATTCCACATGGTGTTCAAAATTGTCTAGGGAGGAGCTTTCGAACTGTGTCTAATATTTTGTACCCCTTCAATATATAATTGGGCCTACATATTGATATTCATGAGCAGCTTTGACCTTGCGTTACTTTAGAGAAGGACTTGTTACTTTATAGAGACCTGGTTTTATGAAAAGATCTAGCCTGATATATTTATTGCAGGTCATATTCGTAGGATCATGGCAGAAACTGACAATATCACAAATCCCAGTCCTCCGGGCCGCAAATTTTACGTCATAATGAGCTGGTTCTTGATAATTTTAGCATAAACACAATAATATACTAACATGTTTACTAGGCCTATTTCATTGTGAAATGTTGCAGCTTGTAGAATGTAAATATGACATATACAAATTAATTATATTAGATATGCAGCTTTTTAGCATTGCATAATATCAGTGGATATTGTATCCATGTTGATACAGATAAATATTTAGCTGGTTTCCTATTCATGATAATATTTTCTGTTTTCGATTACCCATGGGTTTATGATGTACTGAGCTAAATTTTGCAGTGGAATTATACACTACCCTCCCCAAAATGTTTAAATGTATATAGTCTAAAATATGGTGGCAACTAAAGATGCAATTAATACCTGTAACACTCACTTTGAATTTGCCAATATTACAGAATGTAAGAACAGTGGCCCTTTACTTGAGTGTGCATTGTACTTGAATTCTATTTCATATGAAAGAGTATAGGAATTTTACCTACCCAAGCTCAGACAACAGTCAGGAAAATGTTGACTGCATGGTAAACTGGAATACTATGGGTGTGCATTAAGAGAAATTATAAAAATAATACTGTGTCACTCTTTTACAGTCCATTAGCTTGACAAACAGAGTATTACAAATGAATGGATTAACATAAAGACATGTGACCGGTCGCTTTTGGATGTAGTACTTTTTATACCATGTCACTTTCAATGATATATTGACAAAATAATATTAATTATGTAATTAAACAATTCAATGGAATTAATTATATTACTGTACTCTGAATACCTGACAATACTATAGTTTGTAATTTCAAAGTGAAATGTTAAAGTAAACCCACCATTTTTACTAAAGGCTTGCCAAGTATCACCAGGGATGAATTTCAGTCTTGCCACCACTTTCTAAGGTGTAGCATTTTAAAATTTCTGTCCTACATATTGTCTAATTTTTCCATGATTATGAAAATATTTCTATGTACAGAAAAACATATTAGACCCATTTTTACCAGGTTTTTAATCCAGTACCCATCAAATAAAGTTTAGTTAAATGCTCTTTATGTACTCAATACACTTAATAAGAAGCCATTGTTCTGAAAGCTTCAAGGTAATAGCTATAGCACCACCAGAAAATGTATCTGCTTATGAAATGTACGGTAAATGGTAATTTAGTAGTCAGACAATGTTATCCATGCCCTTGGGTGTGTTATTTGATTTAAGTTGGTAACAGTTATATCAAAGTCTGAATGAAAAAAAGTCTGGCAGTTGAAGAAGATACTATGCATTCATAACTATGTTCCAAGATTCACCAAAGTTTCTCAAGTTGTTCCTAAAGGGGCATTAATGCTGATCTTGATGTGCTATGAAAGTCATTGTGTAACCAAACGTGCAGACAACCTTTTGTTCTGCTCAGTTCATCATAACTCAACATTTCAATAGTAAGTACATGTGTGATGATTTTAAACAGAACAGAGGAAAGTACATCATTAATTTGCATAACTAGAAAAATATTGAAAATTTCTCTCTCCATTGATACAAGTTTGAATTAGAAGACTTGCCCAGTTAAATAATTATTTTGCAATCAATTTGCTATTGTTGCCAGTCGCTATGTTAGGTTTCTTTATGCATTATAATACTTTTGGTAGAGTAGTGTGTTTCTCTTTAATAAGCTCCACCTTGCAGTAAACATGTTGCTAGACTTACCACCTTAGCTGATCAATTAGATTGTCATTTGAAGAAAATTTTCAATGTTTACTAAATGCCAACAGTCCACTTTATGGACACTTTGGTACTTGGACAGCAGCTACAGGTATGTGGTGTTAGAGAAAGGAAGATTTAGATGTTTTTGCCATATGAAGCAAAGGGAAAGGTTGGGAGCTTTTGGCAAAGTTAGGGAGTTTCAGAGCAGATCTTAAACAGCTAAATGATAGAAGTCTTAAGACTTCTATGGCCATTGAATACCTGGTAATGTTGGGTTGCACTGGAGATAAAGGAAATAGTAGCATGGGAAGGCGGGGGCAAGTTACCACATGTCTAACCTCAACATTATGTCAAAGGGGCTCAGTAAGTAACACCAACATACTAAGTACATCCTGGAACATAGATATTTAAGTTGATGAGATACTTTATGTTATGTATTAACTATAATATACACAGCTTACTTGCACTTAATTTGTTTTTGAATTTGTACAGGGTGGGAGCAATGCAGGACACACTGTTGTTATCAATTCAACATCCTATTTCTTTCACCTTATCCCCAGGTATGAAGTTAAATTACTTTATCAGTATGCCTACTATATGAAGGCAAGAGCTGTTATTTGTTAGACTGTCAATACCAACACCCCAAAAGCTACAATGTTGAATGACAGAATAATAAAGAGTGTACACTCTTGTCTAATTCTCCCTTTTATTTAGCATTATTCTATTCAAGTGGGAATGGGCAATAAAGGAAAGCTGCATTCAAATGTTTCATTAATTCAAAATGAAAAACTTTTTTATATAAAAAGCATCAAAAAAATTAATTTCAATAACCAAAATTAAGATTAAGGAACCTTTCTGGTTACTCCCCTACTCTATATATTTACTCATGTTTTTTTTTACCTGAAATTGTAATTGGACATACTTGCATATAGTTTCTGTATATGTGTCACAAGTCAGTGTTATACAGTGTACTTTTACCTGCCATTATGATATTCTACCTCATGCCTGTTTTCTTTGTATCCTGTCAAAGTTTCTGTAGTTATCATGATTCTGTAAGTGTGGATATTTTTCCATTTACATTGCACTATATGATATCATACTATTTAAATTGCTGCTAGAATGTTCTTGATTGCTTTATGATGCTTATATGACAGCAATGTTAGCTTATTCAGAAGGTAACAAATTCAGAATCCAGATCCATGCAGAGTTTTATATCTACACTGATTCTAATGTAAGGAAATCTTTGGTTTTTGTTATGTGTGTGAACTATTATACAATTCTTCCTGGTAGTGTACTGTAGGCAGGTCTTTTTCATCTCGCCTAAAGTAGGTTTTGTAATTTTACTGAATTTTTTTTTCTCAGTTGAAACACATTAACACAAAGAATATATATACATATATGGTTTGTTCTTATTCTTATAACTTTCTCAATATTTTAGTGGAATTACCAATACAAAAGCTAAAGTGATTATAGGTAGGTAAAGAACAGGACATTTTGATAATAGAAACTCTAGTTTGTAAACCATGGAATTTCAGAACTGGTAGATAAAAAAATCTAAGTTAGAAAACATATATTTTTACTGAGATATAGAACAGCATATGACTTTATCCAGTAACAGATGGATATGAAGGACACACAAATTATCTCATCTCCATCAAGTCTATTTTGCAGGGGGGGAGGGGGGATGGAACCTTCCCACTGTAAACATTTGTCAGCCATTTCTTGCGCTTAAATTAAACAAAAGTTGAAAGTTTCTGATGTTTACTTTTATTGTGTCAGTTACTATATGGTTGCATAGTGTGCACCCCCTACCATTAGAGGGGCTTGAGACTTTCTCCAAACTGCTACCATAGGTGGAGGTTGGAAAAACTTCATAACTTGTGTGGGGCTTGCCAATATAGGTGGGGGTAACTTTTTTATGAGGGGGCTGGATTTTGTTGATATTCTCTAACTGGTTACGTTGGGAGTCACCCTTTGGGAGAGTGTTCAGAAACTACTTCCTTCTCACTTCCTTTTGTTCTTCTCAGAAGTAATTGGTTGAAAAGGTATTATTGAGTACACTTTTTAAACTTGGTACTGTCCCATGCATGACATGCATTCCAAAACCTGACCCTAACCCTATTGATTCATTCTGCCCCAAAACATGTAAAATTAACCTCGTCAAAACCTTGCCTAACGTCAACTCCTAAAAGGAAACAACCACCTCAGGTTTCAAAGACCAAAAACACCACTAAGCAATGTGCCTCTGCCATAGGGCAACACTTGCTTGAAAACCTAGACTGTGCCAAAGTGTACATGGACGATTGCTCCCATATCATAGGGAAGGCCAGGTCTGCATTTCATTTGGCCGCTCTGAAATCAGTCCACATAAAGCAAGAAAATTTTTGCTATGCAGACAAAAAGAGTTCGTTTTCTCAATAGCCTATTTAATTAATCTTGTTGTATTGGATGCTGAATGGCCCAAAAACAGAAATCATTCAGGCAGTACAAATTCTGATTGGCTTGTTCAAAAACTCAGTTGGGTATACTCTTTCACACATTGCATTTTAGTCATTGTGACAGTCAACATATACATATTCTCAGCAGACACATTGCAATTATATATAATTCTCAAAGAGTAGAGCATTACCACAATAGCTTGCAATTCAAGGCCACTGATCAGATTTGAATCATGACCTCATGATTAGTAAAGCAAGGCCTCAACCATTGTACCATCAAGGCTGGTTTATAGTCCTGCTGTGCAACATGATTATACAGTACGCAGCAGCTTTGGTTATTCCCCACATTGTCGGATGATGTCATCCATACAGCAATATTGAAGTTCTGAGTACATCAGGAGCTGTGCAGCAAGCATTTCCGTGTTGAAAAAATCGAACACAAAATCCTTGCTGTGCAGCAAATTGGAGAAAATGGCATCGGAGGCTAGTGATTACAGTGAGCGACTGATCGAAGTGAGAGTTTTTAATTGTTTGTGGGACTGCTATCCCAGATGTAATCATAAGAAATAATGCTTAGGCCAATGGCTTATATCACTATCAGATTTGGTTTAAAAGAACACAAGAAAGAACATTAAATGGCAAAGATTACATGATGGTTTCGTTCATGGGAAAGGATTTTCAAGAAGTGGGATTGTGCTTCTTGTAAGCCCACATGGCAATTTTACAAACGGATATCGTTTGTGAGTCACTCTTGGCAAAACTTTGTGTATGTGCGTCTTCACACTTCTTCGAGCCTCGTAAAAGGCCACCATCATCTTTTAATGTGTGATTTTCATATTTTAATAAAGATATTTTCTACTTGCCCGCCAAAGTACCTCCTCTAAGAATTGTCGTGGGTGGGGAGATTAAGTAAAAATTAATAGGCGGGGGGGGGGGGGGGTTAGAATAAGAATGTCTTGGGTGAAAAATTTTTGAAAAATTAGTTAGGGGGGAGACGTCTGTTAGGCATCCAAGAGTATGCAGATTTGATGAGTTTTGCTACATCCACTTTTGACTCTCTGAAAATTTGTATTCTTTTCCCTTTAATACATTTTAGAGATAACTTTCAAAACTGAAACAGGATAAGATTTATCTTCTGTTAAGGCATACTGCCATGAGCTTGAATTAAAGGGGTAATCCATGCAAAGGATGCAAATCTTTCAACCTTCACGCATTTTTTTCACAATCATACATCACATACGCACTACATTTCATAGCGTACGTTCATGCATTTTCGAGAAAAAGTGTACGCAGGTTGTAAATGAGGAAATGCCTTCCAGATTCAGTTCCAAATTCATAAAATAACGCACTCATGCAGCTGAGGCATCCTGGCTACCCAACAAGCTAACAAGTAAGACTGTATTTGGTTCTATGGTGAAAGGTTGAAAGTGCAAATTCTGATTTTAAAGTTTTCAGAGTGTCTCTGGACTGAACGTTTTTGTTCGCAGAGCTGATTTTGTGTTTTGTGACATCACACTGTGAGGTTCCAGGTACCTAAATGCTTGGGAAGCCATTTTCCAGCTAGCCAGGGTCCCTTGTTTTCTAAAATTTTCCATTCTCACCAACCACTGGGGGCGCCTCGCCAAGACACTTGAATAAAAAATACACACATTTTACTTCAAAGATGTTGGCAGGTCTGAGGATGAATATGATTGTGAAAGTTAGTGGTGATGTCCTTGTTATTAAGACGATTTCCATCAGTTTATGTTAAAGACGGTTTATGTAAAAGTTTTATACCGAACTTGCTGAATTCCTGATAAGGCGTATCTTTACACAACAGGCAGAACATGTAAAGAAAATTTAGTGGTAAGTTATTTAGTTACTCCAATCATTCCAATAATTAAGAGTAAGGTTCTAAAACTTTTTGGGCATATCAAACGATCTAAAGCCGGACTATCTAAGATATGTCTGGAGGGTAGGGTGGGAGGCAAGAGAAACCGAGGAAGGCCATACAAGCGCTGGTGCGACAACGTTTATACTTGGTCTCAGCTAAACCTGTACCAACTAAACACGACAGCAATGGACCGTAATAAATGGAAATTGCATTCTTGTATTATTGCGCAATCTGGTTTTACCGGAGATAGCGGAATATGATGATTAAAAAAAATCGTTTTTCTCAATATGGTCATGCGTAACCGTTCGATTAAGATGGTTATCCTGACTTGAAATGGGTTCATTTCTGGTGACGACTCTTTCTTTAGGTTTGCTCTATTAGGTGGCCTTACATTTCACGATATCCACGGGGTTTGAATCCCGCCATATCCACGGGGTTTGAATTTCACGATATCAACGGGGTCTGAATTTCGTGAGATTTACAGGCTTTGAATTTCAGGGTATCCGCGGACTTGAAATTCACGATATTCACGGAAGTTAAATTCCAGAGTATCCACAGACTTTGAATTTCACGATATTCGCGGACTTTGAATTTCAAGGTATCCACAGGGTTTGAATTTTGTGGGATTTACAGGCTGGAAATTTCACTGGATTCCCGGCCCTTGAATTTCACGGGATCTACGAAACGCAACTACGTTACCAATCACGGTAGAGGAATACTGATGTTAATAAATAATGCCGACCTGAAATGCTTTCGAGTACGAACCATTACTACCATCGGTTGTTCTAGCGATTTATGATTCCGATAGCGCAGCGGAAGTCGCAGTTTGTCCGCAGCGTCAGAGTTCCGACATTTGAGTCGATACGGAGTAGTAGCTCGTTCGTTATGTCATAATTTTTGTTATTATATCTCTATATCTTTGTAGGTGTTCAAGATGTAACAAAATGTAGCCCAATGCACCAACTTGATAACAATGACAAATCTTGTCCTTTGGATGAGTCTCGCCTCAGTGTGGATGAACCAGAGGAATTCTGCTGTGGTGATTGCGGAAAGGTCTTCTCTCACCACGGAAGCCTGATTCGACACACTTATTCTTCACACTCAACTCAGATATCATCATTTTATAAGTGTAAATCATGTCGAAAAATGTTTTCTACGCTAGAACAGTACAAAGATCACGATTGTTTGGTACGACTTAAAGGACGGTCAGAGTTAAGTGGAATGTCACAGCTGATGACGACACCGAGTACTGCCCGTTCACCAACTGAAGGCACTGATGGAAGGATTGAAGCCTTAACAGCTGGAAGCCAGGAAGGCTCGTCCAACAGTATATCATGCGAAAGTACAGGATTTGTGTCAAATAACTTCGAAACTAGAACTGACGGAAGCGCTTTGAATTCGTTTGCAGAGGATAAACTTCGAGTGCTTCCAACACCCGAGGAGCCAGTTACTCAGACTAGGAAGGCGTATGCTTGTCGCAAATGCGATCGAATCTTCCCGACCTTGGAGGAGCTCAATATACACTCCTGCAAATTCGAATTAGATCAAAATCATGTTACAGTAAAGTCAGAACCGGTATCGTACTCAAGAAAGATGGAATTACTGCCCACGCTAGCGACAGTGACCGATTCGAGTGGCAGTGACAGTCAGCAGGCAAACTCGAGAGCGCGTGGGCGCCTTTGTAAATTATGCGGTGGCTATTTCGCCACCTACAGCGCTCTTATCGACCACAGACATATCCACATACGGGAGTACCCATTCCAGTGTGGTAGCTGCGAGAAAGCTTATAAAACAGCGGGCGAACTAAAACGACATCAGCATGTTCATACTGGCGAGCGCCCGTATGGTTGCGACTTTTGCGGGCGTTACTTCGCTTTATCGCATCACTTGAAACGCCACGTCCAAACCCACCTCGAATCTTAATGTATAGCCTGTGGGATTTTTGTCCATGTGAATTATTTTTCATCGTTATTTTTGCAATGGTTTCAGTTGCAAGTAAAAATGTATTTAATTTAACCCTCATCGCTAACGTTCTATTTCTTTAATGTATAATTTGTTGAATATCGCGTATGTAACATAGGTAAGGTACGGTAAGATGTGAGCGGTCGTATATTTGTCTACCAGCTGGCGAACTGTACCGAACACGCTGTTACTTTAAACTATCACTAACTTATAAAGTAACCGATGAATTTTTACTCAAACTTCAGTTGGTCATTTATTGCATTAGCCTTGCTGCGGTTATATTTTTAAATTCGCAGTTTTTATCATTGGGGGGGCTGAGTACTATAGTGATGACGTCATAAAATTAGGTTTTCCTGGAATCTTCAACTGCATCAAAATGGGTTGCAATGAAAAGGTCGGTTAGCTTTACTAAAGATCTTCTGGGTGAACCATGTGACACATTTGACAGGTACCATGTAATTTTTCACTTCCATTTCTGGCTTTTGTTACTCAACCCTTGATGAAAATGGCAATCTCTCAATCAAAGACCCCTGATGAGCAGTGGCCCGACATTGAAACTACCCTAAATAAACAGAAAAACCACCAAACAGGCTAACTAATAAATAAAGGGCAGCTGGGACGTCCAAGGGCGACGCTCCTCAATTTGTGCTACCGGGCAGTGAAGCAAGCCATGAAGCAGGCTCAACAGCCCAATAGGACCGCCTCTCGCGGATGGAAAACATCTTAATGAAAATGGCAGCCCAAATGCCCGTATACAGAATATCACCTTCAAATTTCACGTCAACTGCCAGAAATGGTTGTTTAAATTGCAAAAGGTCTTGAGGAGACAATGTTTGTTACTCAATTTAAAAAGTTATGAACTGGTTTCAAGTCGATGATTTAAAGTACGAACGGATGTATTTTGACAATTGCTCAAAATATTTGGACAGTTAATCTGTATCAACAAGAAGAATACAACCAGTGAAAAAAATTGTCAATTTTTTAAAATTGTGACGTCACACTCAAGCACTCTTTCTTCGACATCCTCTGTGACAAATATAGCTTGACCATGTGACCAATTGACCAGGCCTGTTCTGGAAAATACTCGACAATCGGAGAACGGGTAAGAACTCCCACTGCCCATCTAAATGATACTACAAATGCCATCTCACAGGTTGAGAGTTCAGCTTTTGGAAGCACTATACAATGGGAAGATCGTTACTGAAATCACCCTATCAGCAACGACAGGAAGAGTTATTAGACAGATCGAAGGGTTCGAATTTGAGTTCGAAGTTCGAAGATTTTGATACCATTAATGGCTTTATTTGTCTAGGCCATCGATAATTATAGTTAATCTCTGGTGTATACTCTTGGGTGCCCAATAGACGGGGGGGTTGAAATAAACGGGGGTGGGGTGGAAAAACCAAAAAACTTAATAAACGGGGGGATTGGAATAGACGGGGGGTGGAAAACGACGAAAAATGGAATAGACGGGGAACAAAAAGTGTAAAAAATGAAGTCACGAATCAATGTTTAGAATCAACTGCAGCTTTCTAAACGTAGGGTAATACAACACAAACAATAGTCAGTTATTCGAAGTCATGGTAGTCTCCTACATGCCTTCCAAGATAGTAAAAATTTTCTCCTCATCCTCTGCTCAATGACAGTGTTATTGCTAACACCTGTAATGTGCGTCTTCACACTTCTTCGAGCCTCGTAAAAGGCCACCCTCATCTTTTTAATGTTTTTTTAAGATACTTTCTACTCGCCTGCCTAAGTATCTCTTCAAAAAATTGTCATGTGTAGATTACTAAAAATTAATAGGCGGGGGGTCGGAATAAAATGTCCTGGGTGGAAAATTTTTGAAAAATTAATTAGCGGAGGGGACGTCTATCAGGCACCCAAGAGTATGGAGTAAGATGCTGCTCCTTTAGGTTACAGAAATTTCAAGGGACGGTTTGATTTCCATTTAGTAAGGCCGGTAGCCAGCGTTAGAAAGTTGTACCGGCCATCGTCAGCTCTGCTTAAGTTCGGAGGCAATCATTGCAAACCGCTTAAGGACACGCTGTAGATAATTGTAAGTTTGACAGGAGAAGGTTTACTATATTGCTAAATAAATATCGTAATAACAAAGGCTACGGGCTCACCAGCAAAGGCAGAGACGAAACAGAGCCAGCCAGCTTCACTTTTCTGGCTACGTCGTCATGTTTCTCTTCAACGTACGAATTCTTTCTAACTAAAATCGTGGCTAAGTATCCTGTAGTCCAATTTTCTCAATCGCAGTTAGGAAATGAACTGGTAAATTTAGAAAAGATAAGCCCCCCTGTGCCCCCCTCCCCTGGGCTAAGGGTCTGCATTTAGCATAAACCAGGAACTCTAAAATCGTGGCTAAGTATCCTGTAGTCTGTTTTTCTTAATAGCAGTTAAGAAAAGGACTGGTAAATTTAGGAAAGATAAGCCCCCTATGCCCCCCCCTGGGCTAAGGGTCTGCATTTAGCATAAACAAGGAACCCTAAAATCTGAAGTAGAAGTAGCATGATGATATAAAATGATGAGCATCCTTGTGGATGTCGAAACAGAAGGGGGAGTGGAAGAAGAAGTCTGAATTTATATGGTGTATGAACTCTTTTACAGTACATAGTAAACAGATAGTGATTGACAAGTGAGAATTAAGGCATCTAAGATACCCGGAAAAATGGAAACAGTCTATTTCCGTAGTTGCCGTATTAGCAATCTCTCAATCAAAGACACCTGATCAGCAGTGGGCCCACCAAACCACCAAACAGGCTAACTAATAAATAAAGGGCAGCTGGGGCGTCCAAGGGCGACGCTCCTCAATTTGTGCTACCGTGATCAGCAGTGAAGAATAATGCCATACAAGAACAGCTGGAGTTTTTAGCAAGGGTCATTTTTACTGACTAAACATATACCATACCAACGGCACTGCTGTACTTTCAGGATTTGTGTTTCGCTACTTATAAATCTTTGCAGCACTTGGTAATAGAACATTTTGCGTCAGGACGGGAAAAAAGTATGAAAAGGGTAAAAGACTTCTCTAGATACCTATAGCTACAGGGTACTTTTATTTTAATACAAGAGCTGAGAACCTAAATACAGCTTAAGATTTACCCGCTGCCTCATCTCTCCTCATCCTCCTACAATCTCCATTTCTCCGCGAAAAATTTAAAATAGAAATAATTGTTAAAGGTCAACAAGAGAAGCACAAAACAAAGATCTCATAGCAACTTTGGATATGTTGCTATATTCAAGCCCTTGTTGAGTTCTCATTGAAGCCTCTGACTTTCTTAAATAGTCAGGTATTGTTCATTGCAATTCGGTTTAAATGTCATTATCGCACATAACGAAAGACGTTTTCTTCTACTAACTTACATGTGTTGGTTTCTTCTCTATGTAGATGATGATATCGCTGATAATTTCTAGCATTATTGCAGTTTCAAAGTATGGATTACCGTGAAGCAGAAGATGTTAGTTGTCACAAAATGGTCAAAATCGTAAAGGCAACATTTCCAACTCATCCGGCTGTGTGCTATTCTGGGCTATTCAACCATCAATTTATTGAGCCACAGAGCAGGAGATGAAACTTGAAGAAGGAGAAATATATTATTCCAGTGCTACAACTGCAAGAGACACGTGTAAAATGCAGTACATTTTCTAGTCCCACTGTTGGTAAAAGCAGGGTGTGCTAGTCTCAGCGCTGCTTATCAGGGGGCTGCACTGAGAGATTGCTAGTGACAGCGCTGAAAATTTGAGCAAAATTGTACGATTGTAATCTATTTTGTTGATATTAAGTCTGGCTGTTCTATAAAAGCCGTTTTCGTTCAACGGACAATACTTTTACTAGTATCTTTACCTGAAGTGGTTACGACAGTAGAAGAAAGTAGAAAAAGAATCACATCCCTTTCCCTGTAAAAACAAATGACACATTGTAGTGACTTTTACGACAGACCCTCATTCTCAGTTTTGTACATTGTCAACGGCACCGGAATGATTTTTTGAAAATCCAGGGAGTGGGAGGTCTAGCTTTGAAAGGTACTTTGCACCGTAGTACATGAATAACACAATCAAAATAGTGAAAAAATACATGGAGACGGACTACTGTACATAATAGTATCGTATCCATATCAACTAATAAATCTAAAGGAAACTCAAGTAAGTAACAAACATCCGGGAGATTTATATGTCTGTGGAGGAGTCATAAAACCAGTAGAGTCCCCATTCCGGTGCCGCTGGACATTATGCTGGCTGCATGTGCAAAACCAGTGTATTAAAATACTTTATTTGAAGGAAAGGAAGACACAGATATCTTTATGTGTTATTTTGTTGTTATGCATTTGATGATTTAAATTGTGACAGGAGAAAATGAAACAACAAAGTTGCTGAATTTTTCCGTTCTCAGATACTACCATTACTTTTAATTTTCATATCTGTCCGAGTGGATTTATTATCGAGGCACATAACAGCTGCAAAAACCTTAACAGTATTAAAAATCTATTAAACACACATCTTTTATTCTATTTTTAGAACAATAAATTTTACTTGACTAGATTATTTTGTAAAGCGCTTAGAAACAACGTGTTAGGTGGTATATAAGCTTTCAGTTTTGTTTGTTTGTTTCAAAGCTAATAAAATAAATCTAGCCAAAAATATAAAGAACCAACCAAATTTTGCTAGTTACACAGTACGTCAACAAATTAATCAATCATTCTGATATCTGTACGCCACGAGTAAGGCCAGAAATAACTCTGATAACAATACTTTCATTATCCATTAAAACTGTTCTTGGGATCTCACCCGCTGTTTTATCAACACTTCCTTGACTAACAAACATCTCTTTTAGTTCAGTCTTTAACAGGTTCATTCTACCCCCTAGTGCACCGATTATCACTGGAAACACTTTCACTAAGTAACCTGGGCGCCTTTCTCTTGTCTATACTTTGTCAACTATTCCCTTCTCTTTACATCGATATTCTGATTCTGTGGGCACTTCATATCACATATCAGAATGTTTTTTCCTGCTTAATTTCAAGGATCAAATCTTATCTTCGTGACGTTGTTGTCTTACACAGATGAAACTCGAATCTCACACTAACTTTTCCTTTTCATTTTCAAACACCTTCCCTCTTTCCCAACGTTGGTCGTACCAAATACACTATTGTTCCATTTATTCGTTCTCCTTCGACCATGCTACCGCTAAAATCATTAGGCCTATGTTATATCTGGCCACGTATTCACCATTGGCTGGCTTCTGACATGCTTCTACTAGGTGCTCTACCGTTTCATTTTGTTGAAAGCCTACTCTACATTTTCTATCTTACAACAATCCTCTTGTTTGTTTACATGATCTCGTCTCAACAATCCTCTCCAACATCGACAAATAACTGCGGCCTTTCTCCGGTTAAGGTTTTGGGACAACCACGAGCAACAGTTCTGTTCTTGATTTCTGTATAATTTACTCTGTTGCTGTTTTGCTTCATAACTCTCGATCCTTCTTATTCCTATACCACACTTGAGAATATATTTCAACCTCTTCCATGCCTGCTTCCAACATCCGTCGACAACTTCATCTTCAGTTAGTACATGCCCTTCCTGGAAGTGGATTCTCCCCCTAACATTTTTCATTATCTCTATTGCTTTGGTTCTATTCTCTTTCTTCAGCGTCTCTCTCCGCCATGCCACTTTTATCCATATATTTGCAGAGCAGGCCATATAACAAGCAACACGTCTTGTTTCTCGGTACACATCTCTCATCGACTTTATTTCACGCCCACCATCCTTCGTTTCAGACATAGACTTTCATCGCTACCTTGCTTTTCTAATGTATTGTTTGCTCTCGTTTGACCTCTTAGTTACTTGATCTAACTCATCCAACTCGCCTACATTGAATTTGCATACATTCATCGAATATGCTGCCACTAGACTCACTTTTACATTGATTGCACGTACTAGATTGCCATCGTTCAATTCAGTACTAATCAACACGCGAACTCTGTTTATGGCTCCACCTATGACCCATTCAAATACCTCCTTGGTCTTTATTCCATCTGCTTGCTATACTCTTAGCAATTTATAAAATTCGTCCTCGTCTGGTTTGATAGCATTTATCCATTCTTCTATCACTTGTAACCCCTCGCTTCTGTCCATTTTCAGCATGCTTAGCTACTCCATACCAAGCTCCCGTATCATGACTAGCCTGCACAATAATCTCGTTCACATCTTTCAGTGTTATGTGATTTTTCTGGTACTGTTTCAAATCATAAATAAACAGGCTATGTGTTCGGCTAATGTCTCTATTTCCAGCTGGACCCATTCTGTATCCCTTTGCTGAAAGAGTAGAAAAACCGGTATTCCCGACCTGCGAAAACCAACTGGTGAACAATTATCTCGTTTCAAAACTCACACGAAATATAGATCCCCGTATTAGTTAACTTCTTCAAGGACTCATCTATCAATAATCAACTGATCCACACTTCCAAGGACACCTTCGGAGGCTCCTAATTTGCTTTCATCCCATATTGCATCAATCAAGGTGTATTCTTTCATATGTTTTGCTACCGAGCCTGTCATGATGTTGTACGACATGTTTGAAAACGTTATGGGTCTAAAACTCTCCTCGTTTTCTGGGTTTTTTTGTTAATTTTAGGGAGTAATACCGTCCTTCCTGTTGGCCACCCAGTATCATATCATTATCTTCTTTAGCTTGGTGAATGCTCTTATGAATGCTTTCTGAGCAGACATAGGCCTAAATGCCGTCTAAACCTGGCGACGTCCACGCTTCTCTTTTTTCTACCTTCTTTTTTACCTTGTCAAAGGTCACTGTTAAACCATTGACCCTATTACTTTTAGTTTCAACTGCCTTCTTATCTCCTCTACCCATGTGTACGGTGGCTTTTTTTCTTTTCTGGTATACCTTCCCAGAAATCAACAAATTTTTCCATCTCTGATATCTTCCTTTAATAGGCATCATCATCTTCCAGAATTCTAAAAAATCCTTATTGATTACGCTGGAATATGATGTTGTCGTGTTTTCTTCTTCTTTTCTCCACATACCTTTGCAGCTTAACCTTTTCCTACCTTAGCTTGTGTAGTCAAAAA
>JAAAKM020006971.1:146737571-146750968 GCA_010016025.2 Alatinidae sp. Z8VKAUB7J3 | reverse complement strand
GACCTTAACAAGCTCAAGCCTTTCATAGACCTGCAGGTTTACATTAACACACAGCAGTTGGTTGTATCCAACCCTACTCTTAACCCTGTGTGTAACCCTACTTCTCGTCCTACCCCCATTCCTACCCTACTTCTCTTCCTAACCCATTCCTATCCTACTTCTCCTACCCCATTTCTACCCTACTTCTTCTCCTACCCCATTCCTACCCTACTTCTCCTCCTACCCAACTCCTGACCCTATCCCTTCAACTTACCTTACCCCACAACTTAAACAAACTGGGTATCTTTAGTTCTTGTACCCATAACCAGTATTTATCAAAGTGAGAAAAGTGATGTGATTTTTGCTTACCAATCCCCCCATTTTTATTCTGCAATTGTTCACTGGGTCCTAGGCAGTCCTGTAATTTGACAAGGTAATCAGTTGTTACTACTTACAAACACAAAGTTCAAAGCCAGTTTACAAAAACAAGGGGATGGTTCAAGGTTTACAAATATTGAATATAGGCAGCATTAGAATACTTACCTGGCTAGTGAAATATACGTTTGTTACAGCTTTACAGAAGTAGTAATTGAAACCACAGATATACAAATCTGAATTTGGTCAACAGTTCTAATTGATCTAAGTTTTCTGTATACTTCTTTATCACCAATGCCTTTTGGCACATAAATAGTGATACACATATCCACAAGAGTTCTTTTGTTTTAGTGTGCCTCTTTTTCTCATATTTTCTTACAAGCACCAACGTTTAGTAGTGGATGTAGTTATATGCAACATCAGGGTTAGGGATTACAAAATTTATTCAGTATATACATTGTAGCCAGTTGCTTTGATGTATCCTGAAAATAGATAAAAAATAGCAGACACATTGTGGTTTCATTTCTCGATCAAGGCTTTTCGGTTGGCTCTTTTTCAAGGTCATCCGCCAACATATTTACAACAATAAAAAGAATTCTTATATACTAAAGCAAAGATTTTAATAGAAGTGTGCAAATTCACAGTACAAAAACGGAATGTCATTGAGAAAATTGTAAAGCTATAGAAACTGAGGTAAAATTGTTGATAAAAATTAAATTTTCTACAAGAATATTAAAATATAATAATGCTAAAAACTACAATACAGACCTACCATAGCCTTGTTTTAAATACAAAATCTTGTATCTGCAGTTAGGCTTGCTCATTGATAATGTAGTATGAAACATGCACAGATATGACATGATACAGAAAAATATTTAGCACATACTCACAGACCTTAAGGTGTAAAGAGCTGGATTCTCAGTGTACCACAGGGCCATTGATAGCTATTGCAGCAATTAGGCATATGGTGATGGATGCTGTCACCTTTTTACTAACTTATATCTTAGTTGGTAGAGCTATGCTGCAATAGAGTAGGTCCAAGGTTGAATTCATGTGGTGGTATTCGTCAATGTAAACTGAAATTTTCAGTTGTACATTATAAATTTTTGCATCATGTAAAACAGAGTTGTTAACCCTGATGAATACTTATTGTAGGAATGATATGCTGCAAGATTTACTGCAAGAGCCAAAATTGTTTTCAATATAGGCCTACTTAATTAGTTGCCAGTTCAAGTTGCCATTAAGGATTTGAGCCCACCTCTCTGTGAAGTGATAATTAAACTCCCCTGCCACCCACAACAAAGTGGAAGGGAGTGATGGTAATGATTGTGAAATTTTATTTTGTTACTGTAGACATATGGTATTTGGAATTGTGCAATAGGTAACAGCTTGGCGAATAAATCTCAACATAAATGAATACCTTTGAACTCTCAAATTTTAGTGTAAAGTTGTAAGACTCTTTGCCATTTAGGAACATAAACCCAATTTAGATTTTATTGGAGTGTAGAGGTGTGCTAGTTAATAAATGTAGATCTTTTAATATTTAGGAGTTGACATTGCATTTCAAACCTTTTCACTTCCCCAATGATTTATTTGGATGTATTTTAAGTTTAAAAAAATTGAAAAAAATTGTCAATGGCCTTACTTAAATTATAAAATTCATATACAGAGTAATACATTTATAGTAGTTACAGAATTGCGGGATGCCCCTGGGACATCGAGCAAGAGTGTATGAAGCATATATTCAGCCAATTTTGATGTATGGATCAGAGACATAGCATTTAATGAAAAAGTTTTGAGGTAATTTGATCAACAGATAGAAAAATGTTGAGATACATGGCAGGAGTGAGATGACTAGTGAGTAGATCTTGAGGAGGTGTGATATGGAAGGTATAGGCGCTAAACTCTGGAGAAATCAATGGAGATCGTTTGATCATGTGAAGGAATCATAGGAATTGCTATGAGGATGGAAGTTGAGGGAAGAAGACCTGTAGGGAGACCAAAAAGGGCTGGAGAAGATGCATTGCTGAGGATGTGGAGAAGAAGGAGTGGAGGAGGAGGACTCCAAAGTTTTATTCTTAAGCACAAGATATCCTTTGAATGAAGAAAGGTCTGCCCTTGATACAAGCTGTAAAAAGTGACAGTGTTGGAACAGCGGCACCTTCAATAATGTTCAACTGTAGTGTTTGGCTGGATTATTTTCAAAATTCCTTATTTCCAGTAGTTTAATGGAGTTTGCAAGCAGTCCGACCAATTTTCACCAGGCTTTGTTCATTGTGGTGTGCTTTGTAAGTGGTTAGACAAGCAAATCAAGGAGTTTGGGGAACTGTTTTATTGGCTATTTTACCCTGCAGAATTATAATCTAGCTGTGGTATTTGGTGTATGACAATTGACAGGTTTTCTCATCTGTACAACGGTATGCCCATTGATGTACCACATTTTAAGTTCCAGGATAAAGCCTACATCCCATCCTCCATTAGCCCTTTAAGCCTTAAGATACCCAATTATTGTAGCCATAAGGACTGTGGTTTCCTATGAAAGATGATACATAATGCTATAGTGTGTAATGTTTGGGTCTTTTGGCAGTGTATATTTACTTCTAATACCCAGTTAACCATTTTAATTTTTTGAGTCTCAAATTTGTGCAGAAAGGCCATTATCCCTTGACAATTGGTATTATCAGGCTTGTTAGTGGCAAGTGGCCAATGCCAGTTTAGGGTCTTATGCCCAGAACCTTGTAGGTTTGTCCACCCATTTTCCTGTAAGGGATGAATTCTGTACATGTTCAACTAGTGTGACCCACTCTCTAGTGGTAAATATATATTAATTTTTAATGCAATAGGTAGTATTGTAACATACTTACAAACAAGGAAAATACATTGATCTTTGAGGATAATGACCTTAAAATCTTAGAACACTTGAGGCTTTTGTCAACGGATAATACCAATTTCAGAATTCTCATTAAGGAGGTGCTGTGTCAAGCATAGCCCTGAGTGCCCTTTTTTCAATAGGATAGTACGATCTTCCCCTCTCCCTGTTCACAGGCTTTTGGCAAATTTGTCAAAGTACTTGTTTTTTATTTTATTACTTTTATTTGTAGACAAACTTAATGGTAGTCAAATCAATGATTTGTATAATCTTTGAATTTATCAGTGAAGATGGACAGAATTTTTAAAAAATGTCAGTTACCTTATCAACAAGGAACTCTAGTTTTAAATGGCTATTTACGTATACACAGCAATCTTGTGTTACAACGAAAATGACATCTGAATTTTATTCAGAAGAACATTGCCTGTAGTTGAATACTAGAATGGCAATATCAATAAAGGAAAATACAATACTCACTGGTATTTGCTTGACTAATGATGTTCGCATAGCTGTCATTGCTGACTCAATTGTTCATAACAGTATGCACAATTGCGTGTTTAGGTTGGACAGCGTTATTGGGTTTTGTACGAACCTTTTCTAATGTCTTTTCATATATGCATCTTCATTGGTTCTTCATGTGCTTTCTTGCAGGTTGATAATGTGCGATTGGTGGACCCGTTAAAGAGGAGTAAAGCTGTTATTGGCACATTGCATCTAACTGCAACTCATACCATTTTTGTTGATCCATTAGGAGCAAAGGAAACATGGGTATGTATATTATGCATAGTAAAAGTTCATTTTGTAAAGTAAAGATGGAATGAGCATTGCTTTGCCTTGTAATCTAACTTTGAGTCATAGTATCCATAGGTTGCCCCGCAGCTTTAATTGCTTTCTGACCATTGGACTAAAAGATTTTCAGTGTCGTATCAATGATGCCACACATGATGTATGCATGATGATAATGACAATGATCATGGTGGTGATGCTGCTGCTACTACTGATTGTGGTTATTACTATGATGATGATGATAATGACGATATCAGTAGCAGTTATAATAATGATAAAGTGGAGGACAATGACTCTGATGTGATGAAGATGAGGAAGAGAAGAAGCGGTATACCAGGGAACAAGAACAGGATGATCACAATTTAGCCGGTAATGTTAACTGAAATGAGAATTACAATAAATTGGCGCAGGCTTCCATACAGAAGATGCTTACATTCCATAGTGTTTAATGCGTTTGGAATGTACTAATGATACGTTTGAAGTGCCTTCCACACACTGGATCAGAGGTGGGCTAACTACAGCCCTCGGGCTGGATGTTGCCCGTTGGTCGTTTTAATCCGGTCTGCCGAAGATTGGTACAGAATTAGGTTTTGATGCGAATTATTATTGCATTGGTATCACCACACTTTGATACACTGGCTAAAATGGGTGGTCAAGAAGACTGTTCTCATTAAAAATAGGTTCATAATTAAAAGCTTTTTTCTGTTTATATTTGACATGAACTGTTAACAAATGCATGTATCATATCATGTGCTGACCCAACCCGTGTGTCAAATTTTAAAAGTCAATGTGTCCCCGGAGTCAAAAAGTTTGCTCACCCCTGCACTAGATGCTGATGGTAAACTGTCTTGTCTTGTTATGTATACAACATTTTGTACACTATTCACTATGTCTTCCTCTTCCATGATATTACAGATTCTCCACAGCCACATCTCAACAGTAGAGCGACTGCCACTCACTGCTGCAGGATCTCCTCTTAAGATCCGTTGCAAAACATTTCAAGTGGTTACCTTCGTCATATCAAGAGATCGTGACTGTGCCGATGTTTTACTCTCCTTGCTTGAATTATCATCACCAGGTATGTGTTATTTTAGGGTAGAATCTGTTAGGGATAGTTAAATTTATTTATTTTAAAGCAAAAGGATATGAAGGTTTGTCCAGCTCTTTTTAGTTACCTTTATGGCGAACAACTTCTCAATAGCGTACATATCCGGCTATAGTAAAGTTCACACAGCGGAGAGAAAGTATGAACGTGGAGACAAAACTGGCATTTTTAAGGTTAATTAACTGTCTTTGTACCCAAATCATATCAGTGTTATTTGGTAGAGCGCGCGCTGCAATAGCCTGGATCACGGGTTTTGCCACGGCGGTGACATATATTGTATTTTTTTTGGATAGAAAATTTTTCTCTTTTCAAAACTGGTATTTCAACGTCTCTCTTTTCGATGGTACTTTCTAACCTTCAATGGGCTTTGGACAGATAGACCGGCCTATACAATTATAGACATCCACTGCCTTGCTCAGACCCATAGCAATCTTCGCCACTTGCGACGCTAGGCCTATAGTATGTGTATATTTGCAATATCAAGACGAATGCGAGTTCTGCGATTGATAAATTAAGTTGTCGGCGGAAGAAGTAATTATTTTAGTTTTACTGGACTAGGCTGGAGTTATTTATTGCAACTTCGTGCATCTGGTGTCATAGGTGCGACGCCTATATGTCGGGGAATGACAGTCATACTAGGGTTAGTATTTCAATTTAAACCTATTGGGTTAAGATCTTGGAGTGGTGTAAATCATCTTCACATCACCGGGCACCGTACCTGGTTGCTTGTTATCATCGATCGCACATTAAAGCTAGTGGATTTACCAGGGTATAGTGTTCGGACTCCAGATTTATTGTCCTCTCTATTTAGATATTTAGATATCACTTTTACAATACTTACTTTGCGATAGACATTTGACTGTTTTGGTTTTTTTGGCGTTTGTTTTCTGCAGTGAAAATTCAGGATCTGTATGCTTTCCATTACTCGCCGAAAGAAGATAAATTGGTACAGTCAGCCGGGTGGCAACTGTACGATGCAGTTACCGAATTCCGAAGGATGGGCGTAACAGAGGAACTCTGGCGGGAGACGAAACTGAATAAAGGCTACAAGGTATGAGTTCCCGTGATCGTGTCATTGAGTCAGTTCTAGGAAAAAGCAAACTAGATGTGTTTGTATTAGATGGTTGGAATTTAAATGAAAAATAACATTTCAAGAGGGGACATAGAACTGTGGTCTCTGCAGTTTATGTACGTTCTGTTATCAAGAAACGATGATCTCATACCTACAATTTAGGACGTTACTTTGCAAAAGCTGGTACAACGCCTGGCGCTTTGATTAACACTTGGACGCTTAACTTTAACCAAACTGATCGAATAAGTGTGGGGTTTGCATAGCGCCCCTTTTTGCGCAGGGAAGCGTTTGGTAAGGCTGGTTCGCCACAGCAACAGAGCTTGTACCGTTTAAGTGTCTGGGGCAATTGCAGTTACCATAACATTGTGATTTGAAATTGAGCGCTACAGTCACCACTTTAGCATAGTTCATAAACACGTCTTGTACCACTGCAGACTCAACTGACTTAAGAATGTCATGGTACACACTCGTGGAAGTAGCAAAATATACATACTTCGATTCCCAGTTGCTACCTGGTGTTCGTAACCAGCAACAGTTGCCAAGTAGTCGTAGAGTACTTGACAGTAACTTTACAGCAATGTTTTTACGTCGATATTCAAACCTGCCCTCATGCCCCAGCACTCATGCTCCAGCACTCATGCCCCAGCACTCATGCTCCGGCACTCATGCCCCAGCACTCATGCTCCGGCACTCATGCCCCAGCACTCATGCTCCGGCACTCATGCCCCAGCACTCATGCCCCAGCACTCATGCTCCAGCACTCACGCTCCAGCACTCACGCTCCAGCACTCACGCTCCAGCACTCATGCTCCAGCTCTTCAAACTTTCATTTTATCTTATGTCCAACTCTATCATCCTTATGAACTTGACTTCAAGCAATTGTGTTTACGTATTTCGATACCCGTCTTTCGGCCCAACTCTCTCATGCTCATTAAACGGAATTTAAGCAATTTGGGTGGTTTTAGTTTTAAATAACGTTTTTACTCGATTTTCGACCGCACTCATACTTTTCAAGCACTAATTTGAAACCGATCTGATAAAATATTTTTATCAAAATGCGATTATACACTGACATATATGATAAAAGTGAAAGCCTGAAAGTTTCAGCTCTTACAAATTTAACTTAAGAAATGGCAGGCAAAAGTTTGTTAGAAAGCCCTCAAACCCCCTCCCCAGGAGTGTAAGGTTCATCAAAAATGGCGCA
Source organism: Alatinidae sp. Z8VKAUB7J3 (assembly GCA_010016025.2). Classification (NCBI taxonomy): domain Eukaryota; kingdom Metazoa; phylum Cnidaria; class Cubozoa; order Carybdeida; family Alatinidae; species Alatinidae sp. Z8VKAUB7J3. The sequence continues at coordinate 146,743,578 of JAAAKM020006971.1, read as the reverse complement.
ATTGGAACAAAGATAAAGCCTACTCTCGTGTCCGGAATAAACGGGGTGGATGGAATAAACGGGGTGTGTGAAACTTCTGCTTGAAATAAATAAACGAGGTGTGTGGAAAAATTATCTCTAAGTTTTTATGAAGTATGTGGACTCCACGTAACAGTAGTGTTTCTAAGGGCTTTTGTTTTAAGGGCTCGTGTATAAACGAATCAAACATAGGGAAAAGGTATAAAACTGCATCTAAGTAATACACAAGAAGTCTTTAAAGTCTGTAATTAAGGAGAAGTTTTTTATTACTTCATGATTTTATGTTCCAGAAGAGAAAAAAGCGTCCGAAATAAACGATGTGGGTGAAAAATGTTTCGAAAATAATTAAACAGGGTGGCTGGAGTAAGCATGTCTTGGGTAGAAATTTTGTTGTAAATTAATAAACATTCCGGGACTTTTATTGTGGACATGAGAGTATACCGTATCCTCGCAAATTTGATCATTTATCGAGAGACCTTGTTACAAGAGAAGCGGGAATAATTTTTTAAGTGCTCTAAAGGAAAGGGCTTATTTTTAACGGCTTGCGAACTGTTGACAACATTGGATTGAACTTTAAAATAATTCGCAGGAGACTCCGAAATACGAATTTTAAGATCTAAGCAAATATATTCCTATAACTACGTATAAACGAGGTAAGTTATCAATCCTTTTCTACGATAAAGTCGTCGTCGTAATCGATGACATAAAATCGCAATCGGTTCATCTCCTCCCCGTTTCCAGCTTCTCCATCATTTAGGCTACAACAGGGGATTTTACTATGGAACTGGTTCCAGGATTTCTTTAAGCGAGCTGCACAACATTTTTTATCTTTGAAAATAATTATTTATTCGTCATCGGATCGATCCAAGTAGTTTGTCAAACCACAAACGTTGAATGATTTTACAATAATATCACTTTTGAAACAGCAGAAGTATTAAAAATATTCGAAATTCAGCAATGCAGTGGCTTCCTTGTAATTGAAGAACTAGTGGGACTCTTTACAGCGAATATCTGACCCACAATGCAGGACGGGAAGAGAGATGTGAATAAATTTCAAAAGCAAAGAAATCTTGAAGTATCATTATAAAGGTGGCACTATAAGAGAGGATACGGTAATTTTGTAACTTGCGTTAACTGACTGAACGTGTTTACAATTTTCTTTACCTTTCCTGACGTACAGGTATCGGCTGCTGAGAGAGCGATACTCGTCCTGACCTGGCTACCAGACTCTTTCTGGCACCCCCTTCCTTTTACTATTATATCCTATGTAAAGTTTAAGATTGATGTTCGATTGTAATAGATGAAGCCCACATCAGTGTTAATGGTGATTCCCGCTCCATGGAATCCCCTGTCCTTTTTAAAAACAGGACCTTTGGGAATGACCCCACTGCTTGTCGGGTGAATACACTGAGATTGCGATACTTGGAATCGTCTGAAAGTCCTATTTTCCAAGTCCTGGGTTACATTAACAACTAAAACGTTCGTTTAAAACTATTTTGGGCACGTTTTAGAAAATTAAGATAAAAAAACTTTCGGACATTACAGAATTTGATCGGACAAAACAGATACAAAAGTATTTACTTCGAAAAAGTTTGGCATTTAATGTAATATTGTGAGTATTGCATAAAAACTCACATAAGGGGTAAATATGTGCAAACGACCTTAGGATTACTAAAAAAATAATCGAGAAGAGAGGATTTGAAATGTTAGTTTTGAAAAGAACACTAGAGAAATAGAAAATATGTCACGACCGGGGATCGGTGATACTTCCAAATTTCAATGGGCTTTGTGTCGATCCCACAGCTAACTAAATACATGTTGCGCGACCCCGTATAGTCATAGCACTCCTTCTATTTCTCTATTATATTTTCAAAACTGACATTTCAAATCCTCTCTTCTCGATGATACTTTCTGACCTTTAATGGGCTTTGGACAGATTGAAGGACCGGATGGCAGTCCTTCCTTGGTCAAGTCACATGGCGCAGAGAGACTGTCTCCAATTGCGTTGAGCTGGATGTCGATGTCCACCGGTGGATGATTTGGAGCTAATGAAATAGAGTATGTTAACATCAGAGGTCACCTAGCCCAGTTGGTAAAGCACATGCCACGAAAGCGTGGGTCACGGGTTCGATCCCCAGTGGTGACATATTTTCTATTTTCTTAGTATCTTTTTAAGCTATTGTAGTCGATAACAACTTGACAGAATGGCTAGAGGTAAAGACTGGAGTGCGCAAAGGGTACATTCTTTCGACAATCTTTTTTAACATTTTTTGTAAATTGGCAATTAAGAAAGGCGGCTGATTACAAGATCTTCACCTGCACAAATACTAATCTGTAGATATTAGATATGCTGGCGATACTCCGTTAACACCAGTTGTCTTCGATAAATTACAAGCTACACCAAAGAGACTAGAAACAGCTTGCAGAAAATATGGACTGACAATCAACCGAACAATCTGCCCAGCAAGTTCACCAGAGTTTAATTTAGAGATTGATATTATTTGGGGATAGCAATAAAAACTTAAATCTTCCTTTGTTTCGCTTGTTCCATACAGTACGGGTTATATGGTAAGAGGTGATGCATCCTTTTCTGGACTCAAAAGTTCTGTTTTGAACTAAATAATCATTCTCAAAGAATTAAATTACGAATATATAATGCATTTAGCTTAGCTATTGTAAATCATACCTTTTAAACGCGGACACAGGCAGCAAAGGACAACAAACAATTCTGCTTTTGAAACTCAAGTTTGCGAAATATGGTTGGTATCAACGCAATTAACGGCTACGAGATGTCCAATATTTCACGATAACTACCCATAAAGCACCTGACCACTTGCTTTATGAAGAGCAGAAGTTTAAACTTGATTTGCTATTTCATTAGGAGAGATGATTCGAGCTACGTTTATATAACGCATAAACGAGACTTTAAAAAAAACAAAACCAGAAGGTAAACTTTAAAGGGGCTGGATGGATCAAATTGTTATACAAGCTGGGACACTATTACTTACACTGAGTCCTAAAGCTTCAAAAGGCAATCGATAGCCGTCATATGTAGACAAGGAGTGCGTTAAAATCCGTTGTGGATTATGTAATTAAGTGAAGTGTGTTCCACGAAGATTAGTTTAAGATATGAATCTGGGTCATAATATCGAGTTAATAGCTAAGCGGTGATGTTTTAAAGTCTAAAGCTGTGAGCTTGCTTCAAAGGATATTTTTTCGTAGAGTAGTCATGTTTAAGAAAGACATGTAAAGGTCTATACATAAACTATAAATTTCATAATTACATGAGGATAGACTCAGGCTATTAAGGAATTAAAAGGAACTTATATGTTTCACGTTACCTTCATACTGAAACCGTAACAATATAACTAGGATCGTATGATCATTAATATATTGCGAGTGTTTGTCATAATCGTACGACGAGAAAACAGAGCTCAAGATCGGTTAAATTTGTCCTTTGACTCTTATTTAAATGGGTCAATCACAATTACAAAAGCGAGTTGAAGCTCGGCCGAAGTAAGTCCGTCACAGGTCCAGGTTAGGAGAGTTTTTGAATTGTCTATGTAATGTCTACATCTCCATACTGGATAACTATTTGTTGGTTATGCTAAAAAGCAGATAGAATAAAATGCATGCATGTTTGAATCAGGATATAAATAAAGATCGCTTTGTGATTGTCCTTGCACCTCAAGTAAAGGTTACCCTATGCCAACGCGGCCTTGTCTAAGGGATTTTGCACGAAAGACATTAGGCTATACGTAACGGACCGCTTAAGTAGTCAAAATTTATCTTACAATGATGTCCTAAAATACTTCTGCTTTACATCTGTACTACGCTGCTCTTGCTTTTCTCTAATATATCTTACATTTACTTTTCCTTCTCCTCGGTTTGCGACCTTCACATTACCTCCTTTTTACATCCATTGACACTTTTTCTCTTCTTACGACATATCCTTCTAATTTCCATTGACTTGCTCTTATCACTTAAATATTTTGTTGTCTTACCAATTAAAAACATCTTCACTGACCTTATGCTATCTGCACCAATCCTAAACGTTCCCACATTTGTCACTACTTGCGCCGCAGAAATTGCAACTTGGTATAATTTCCACAAGATAGTGTCAATGCAAAATGTATTAGTAAATACGTCTCAGCTTACTCAGTTCAGTAACTTGAAGATTGTGGCTATCACATTAATAATGTCTGAAAACTGCCTTTACAGATTATTGGCTCTTCACAAGCACATACACGTACTAGCAATACCCTGATACACACCCCAATGGAACTACTCTCTCAGAATTGGTCGATGTAAACAACCTCTACATTCTTAAGACAGTGAGGACATCTTTCTTTCACATGCTGATGCAGAAAAATGGTTGAATCCTCACTTCTGCTTCGTTTCCTTTTCCGTTGTAGGCACACGTGAACGTTTCGCTTTTGACTGATTCTCATACTGTGCACACTACCTTTCCTCAATGCCAACTGCAATGGATGTAAATTTTGGTGAAGTGGAAAAGAGGAAGTATAACATTTGACAAGGAAACGACAAATCCTGCCAATATTCATGCAAGTATATTCCAAACCCCATTGGAAACAAAAGCTCATCTCGCCAAGCCTGCAAAAACCTTCAAGGGCTAAGAGGGAGCACAACCTTCTAGGTCGGACGCTGACTCTGCAACGTCTTTCTATAACTTTCCTAGAATCAGAGGAAAAGGCAGCGAGTGAATTCCTTACAACACTCTTTAAAAGTAAGTGTTCGGAAGGTAGTCCCACACTGTTTCCTCGATCGACATCACCTATTCTAACAGTGAAGCCTGATAAAATATAATTGACTAAGCGGCAAAAACAACAAGCTGAAACCTTACCCTGGCTCAGTGAACTCTACTCCAACTCATCATAGAAGGTTGTTGGCAGTTGTCAGGATGCTGATTTTAAAACTCCATGAAATTTAACTTTTGCTCTGGTCTTTTCTATCGCTGCATACACAGCTCTAGTTAGTTGGTGGTTGATTTCCTAAACTTGTCTTAAGATAGTTGTCTATTAACAATAAAGCATTGCTCTGCGACATTGCGAAACATAATAGAAACTTAAAGCAGCAACCTGTTTGCTGATTGACGTAAAGCTTCTGATTAATTTAAAGAGCGAAGTTGGAGACGATTTGGCATGTTTTATCGAATCCCATGATTTCAGGAAGAATCAAGATGATCATGATACTTTACAAGAACGCAAAAGCAAAATCCAGCTTTTGACACTGTCTCTTTTGATGTCCTTTTGAGGAGTTTAACGATACACCAATCATCACACTTGATTATGTCCGTCGTATATCAATCAACCTAAACACCTCGATTTAACTTTTGAATCAACCTCTTAGTGATTATCAGCAAAAAGTTGAATTGTCACTTTAAGGCTCCAAGAACTTTATAACGGAAAGATTAGTAATGAATAAGCTGAATTTGTTATGGGCAGAGTCGCAAGTAGAAAGCAATCGTATTTTGGATCTCATAATAACAAGAAAGGACGAGTTATTTGCATTTAATTCTAAAATTCGTTATCCTGTCATTTCAGACCATGCAGCTATCCACTGTGATCTTTTAATGGCAAAACCAAGTAGCACTAGGCGTTTCGTGTCTTTCCGAAAACTAAAATCGATCAACTATGAGAGGTTTTGTGATGATACCCTGAATTCTAGTTTGCTAACGACTTTGTTTGATAATATAATTAATGCTGCTAAGCAATATGATCTTGATTTATCAGCTATTCTCGATAAACACGACTCCTTACTTCACGTATGGTTACTATCCGTTCATCGTACCAGAGTACAAGGGAAATTTCTACCCATAAGAAGAAAATTTCTACTAAAATGATGTAAGTATTTACCTTTTGCAGTGCGCAATATCAAAATGAAACATTATTCATTCTGATCAGAAGGAACCTTTTCGTAACATCAGTAAACTTCTAAATCGTAAACCAATGGTGCATTATCCCTCATG
>JAAAKM020006971.1:146716770-146733157 GCA_010016025.2 Alatinidae sp. Z8VKAUB7J3 | reverse complement strand
TTGTAAACTTGACAAACACCAGTCAGAAATACTTACCGAAAAAAGTCCTGATGGAACTGGCTGTTTCACTCCATTAATACCACAATGGGAATAGGAGCAACTCGTTTTCAAAATGAGTTTCTTCACTGCTGCGATACACTTATCCGCATCGCCAGTTCCTTTCAATGTAAAGACTTTGTTAGGAGGACCAGTGAATGATTTTCCTAATGTGTTATTGGCAAAGTTACCGGCACTACAAGGTTCCTTCCACAGATATTCTGAGCTTAGAGTGCGCTCATCTCCTTTAAACTGACAAGGATCATCCACAGTGCTACTGTAGGCGGAGTCCTGTACTAAAACGAAAAGAGGCGTTGGCTTCATCAATAACAACGGATGGAGATTTGGTTTGCAACGGCACAAGCCCATCGACAGGGCAAAAAGGCTTCCTCTTTGTACAAATAGTTTTTACAAAGTTACCCATCAATGACTTCCGCCGCTTTGAATAAATGTTCCCCATTTCAAATTAAAATCCTCCCAAGGCATGAACAATTGATTATGGTATGGCTGACCTGACCGAGAACGTGTTATTACAAGTTATTAATTACTTGTCTCAGAAGTAGATTATGGCCTGCATTTATAGAGTCCATCTTTTAAATATGAAACCTTAAAACGTTTCGTAAAATGACACAATACTCGTAGCTTATATGATACGAAATAGCATGTTAAAAGCTAAAAAAATACCTATTTGACGACTACAAAATTTGGAGACCTTCTGCGCATATATCGAAAAGAATCGGAAGATAAAGAACAGCTAAAGCTTGAGAAACGCAGCGCAGATTGCTTTGTTAAATTGTCTTTTACAATTAACATGAGCACACTCCAGCGCAAAGTATACACTTACGCTTATAAGGTTCTGTCAACCAGTAAACAGGATTAATGTCAGGTAGGCTACCGACATACACATATTTACATCTGCAGCTGTGGATTACAAAGATTACCTTTGGATTATAAGTAATATATTTCTTACTCTATTAGCTTTCGATATTTCACATTTGTTAATGAACAGTTCATGCCATCTTCCATTCGATCTTATGGTCAAAGAACAAGAGGTCGTCAACACAAGAAATGACAGGAATGGACAGGACTTACACCAGAACAAACATTATGATCAGCTGTGGACAGAGAGGTGTGAAGAGATGCTATTCGTCAGAGTACCGCAGCGATCAAACAACCAGCAACGATTACGGGATAGAGAAGAATAAGAATTTCATGTGATCTTCCGTTAGGACATGTCATAACAACAACATATTTTCTTTATAGTCTTTTAAAACGACTAATCAATTTCTTTCGCTTGTGCTATCAACTCAGAACATCAAGAAGTACATCTTTGTTTTAAACTTCTGTTCTTGCCAACAGAAAATCTAACGGATAGTTTATTCCATACGTATACAGACAGAATACGACCAAAACGGACTTGTCCCAAAGCTGGTAGTGATACGTGATTCCGTTACGCGAGATTCGTCACATTCGAATCTCTATCAGTTGTTGATGCGGAATGCCACTGAATATGAGTAACTTGAGTACCATAAATCTACAACTCTTTGTAAATTTAATTACTTCAGATTGGGCAAGTGCCCAAAGAAAACGAGAAAGTGCTTTATTACGTATTTGTAAGGTCGGTATTTGTTATTAGTATTTGATCGCTGGACAGAAGAGTCGGAATCAAATGAAGATTCATGTGGGGGTCAAGCAGCATGGCTATCTAGCTAGGTGCACGATATGATAATATCCTTATATGTATCATCTTATATGTATATGCCTTTTCAATATTCTTATATTATCAATTTGCATATTTGTTAGTATATAATGTAAATGGGGATGCATACGATGATAGCAATTTTTGGTTGAAATTTTAATACATGACTACACGCACATGAACATATACTTCAGTTTCATAAAGGTAATAATCAATTTATAAGAAATCGCAAGATAATAGCAATTCAAAAAGAAAATAAAGTAATCAACGTCGCGAAATATAAAAAACAATATTATCTTGAAAAGTGTTGAGCAAGTCATTTGTGATTTGAGACCAAAAGTAGTTGGCAGTCCTTTAGCAGGACCAAAGGTCTACGAAACTATTTTCAGACGTAACCAGATGGATTCAGCTAGAAAGACCCCTCACCACTTTCAAGTTAACAGTATCAAAGCATACCAGGAACATATCTCGTTGGTAAAGATTAGTAACCTATACAAAAAATATATAAGCTGCTACTTATACCCACGGGAAAACTGCGAAATCCTAAGTAATTCTAATGAATCTGCTCACAAATGTAGTCGATGCAAGCCCTAAATTCAAAGAGTTTCGAGCAGATAAAACAAGTATTGAAACATTACCTAACCTGGACTGACACAGCTAAGCAATTACATCGAGATAACAACGCTAACAATGAGGATATCAGCACCACAGAGAGGTTGGTGGAATAATTGCAACCAGGAAATGTAATCCGTCTCTAATGTCATCTGAAGCAAGACCTACTTCAAAGAAGAGCGGTATACGGTAAAATATTAAACCAAACACTTACTTACCGTAACTATACTTGCAAAGTATCTTCTGCCAAATTCAGTACGTCCCATACAAAGATAAGAATGAGAATAGACATCATATTCATGTCCCAAAACTTTAATTTTTTTAACTTCTTTGGAATATTTCGGGAAGGCACTCTTTGGCACAAAGGCAAATTGTGTTGATGTGCTTCCCATTTCTGTTGATTGTTGCTGTTTTTGTCCATCTTTGAAGCCATTGCCAATGTAATTCACTGCTGTCCATCCATAAAGACTTTCATCTTGTCCAGAAATGACATCTATGGTCTTTGCATCGAGTGGTGATGCTTGTACCACTTTTCGTACTGCTTTCAATATTTCCGAATACGATGAAATGTTCGTAATCCTGAAAAAAGTAAGTTGTACCAACTGTTGTAATGATTCAAATTTAGGAGATGATAGTTTTAAAGGTCTTGATGGGGTCCTACTGGGCAAAGGACCAATTATGATGCGTTTTAACCCTCACACTCCCTTCTGACTGAGGCAACGCTCACATACATGAGACTGCAATTGTCACATGAAGCACTTAAAATTCAGGCACCTTAATGTCACTTGTGGTCCTTCAGGAAACCCTGATCTTCTCTTTTAGAGGTCAAGCGAACTATTCACTGGGACATGCCGCCTCTGTTTTCTCAAGGAAATTCATTTTGGAAACTCTTCATCGTCTTGTAATTGATACAAAAACCTTTGCTTTGTTAAGAAGCGATACTACAATCAAAAATGGACTTGGGTATCGCATTAGAGTCTTTTAAAGACCCCTGATGAACTGTGAGCCCGACATTGAAACTACTCTAAATAAACAGAAAAAACACCAAACAGGCTAACTAATAAATAAAGGGGGAGCTGGGGCGTCCAAGAGCCACGTCCCTTGATTTAGGAAACCGGGCAGAGAAGCAAGCCACGAAGCAGGCTCTACCGCCCAGTAGGACCGCCTTTCACGGACCATGGAAAGAACCTGCCATTCAAGTGTCATCAACGAGAACAAAGGGGAAAATACACGGAACCAATTCGTCCAAAAGAATGATGTATATAATAGATTCTCCCACGGCAATATGCCCAAGTTCAATTTTGTCAAGCAGGTAACGGAGAAGTCTGTTTTGAGCAGGGCGAAGGTGCACGGGTCTAACTTGTCATTAGAGAACAAGCGTGTTTTCTCTACAGGCAATACACACCAATCAGTTTTGTACACATGAAGCATGCACAGGAGGGATACAAAAGGGCCCACACATACAGAACGACTGCACCATGAGAATAAAAGCTTATTGTTTACGAACAACAAAAATTAATTGTCTTCTTGAGGCTAATGAGGGACGAGTGCTGAAACTTAGCAATTTTTTATGACATCACAATGGTATGGTCCCAAGGGATGTTACATATGACAGATGAGCAGATGGCGCTATTTTGCAGCAGGTTTAATTTCTTCTTGAGGAATTTAACGATGATATCTTTAACAAAATCATTAAGGATATTACAAGAATTTTATCATGTCTAGCTGCTTTGCATCATTTCGGCAGTAAACAAGACCGTACACGTCTGAAATGGAACGATACAACGGACTACAGCCGCAGTACAGAGGAATAAATTGTCATAGCCACTCTTTCCATTGACCTACACTTAAACGAATCACACGAAAATTATTGCCTTGACAAAACTTGCTGCGCCTGAAAAATTTCTTTCCGACATGCCAACATTTGCCAACTTTGAATCCATCAGTATTCATCAGGAACGAAAAAGAAAAGGCTAGCGAGTACAGAAAATAAGCTTGTGCGTTGATAGTAAACGAAATATCAAAATGCAATAGTCATCATCCGAATTAACCCGAGTTACTTTTTATGTTCATTCCCATCGTAATAAAGCGTCAACAGCATCCTATTGCTCTGACTAGATCTTTCATCCTTTCATTAAACCATCTACAAACAAGTGTCACGCGGTAATGTTTTTCTTGTCAATCTCTTGGAAATGTGATTTCAAAGCGTAACAATCAGAGTTAATTAAACAAGCATTGTAAACCTTTGAACCTAATACCTCAAAAGCCGAGAAATTGTTGATGAAAATTAGAGCACTCGACCGAACCTACGGCCTTTCGCTTCGTTGAAAGTGGTTGAAAACACATCTGCTTATGAAAATAGTTCTTATAAATAGTTTCGATGCTCCGAGAGCATCTGATATTCTTTTCCCCAAATGTTTTCATCGATGTTTTCAAATTTCGGTCATATAATTTAGTGGTCAAACTCGTTTGTAAAGATTAAAATTATACAATGCAGGATATTGATTCATTCTATGATCAATGATAAGATTTGTCATTGCGTGCAAAATCCTATCGAAAACAAATCCCAAATCTATCATAAACTAACAGCATCAATCAAGCGACGTCGAATGAGATACCACTCAATTTCAGTATACTAGCTATACCAATTTACGGAATGAATTCTTAACTTCAAATTAACAAATTTTACCGTAAGTGTTATTGAAGCAATATCACTTCCATTCTATTTTACGAGTGAATTTTGTTTCTAATTTGTGATAAGGATCGAATAAGAGGTTTGTTTTAGCGTCAATTCGAAGATTACACCCAGCGCCATGAATATTATATCTGTTGCTTTGAACAAGTTTATCAGACAAAGTAAGGAGAATTTGGGAATGATCCATTCCGGGATTAGAAGGTTTACGAAGGCTTTGAGCCTCGACAAATGTCCTGTATGCAAGGGCGATCCTTTTTACGTTTTCCAATTCAGGTCATTATATGTTAATCAGAACGTAATGTTTAAGAAATGGATACACGACTTCGTTCTTGTGGGTTCTCAATGTAACAATGTTCACCTGCAGTCGCAGAGAGCAAATGAGGTCATTGTATTTCGCGTTGATGATTTAGGTCAACGAACGAGAGAGAAAATCGACTGGAACAAAGACAAAAAGCTGTGACCTGAGAGTCGCTTTTGAAAATGTTCCTCGCCATCTTTTTCAATGCAGCGAAGCAGGTTGGTGAAAATCAACCACGTGTGAATATAAATGACCACGTGGTCTTCTTGAAATCTGAATCATACCATGTGATCTTTTTGTGAAAATTTGAAAATGTTAATATCGTCGACACAGCTGTTTAATTGCTTACAATATCTCGCTCGTTCCTTCTGTTAAGAACTTAAAAAAAACGGTGCTGTGTTTACAGTGTACAAACAGTTTTGCAGCTAGGATTCGATACTGGTGCGAGATCTGAGCTTGTTTTTGGAAACTTTTGAAACTTCTCTCTTTAGCCAGTTCAATCTTACGCCACAGAAATTACTATTTACCATAGTCTGATTCCAAGTTTCTCACGAAATCTGCACTCGAAAATTGCAGAGGTAAAGTCACTCAAAGCCGGTGTTAACATTGTCTCAGATTTTCCAACCATACAAAATTTATACAGCTGACATGAGTAAAAATCCTCGCATCTCAAATTCTCATAACTTGATCGAGCGCCTGCAGAACTTTATCGCGCGACTGTTGGGCATAAAAAGGTATCCAAAACATGCTAATCGTATTTCGACTGACATAAATACCATTTCACTCGCTATCTTTCCAAATCTGACCGACATTTGTCTGACGTTTTTAGTGGGCGCAGGTGTGAACGACTTCATTTGGTAGCTCTGCAAATCTCGCTAAGATAAAAGTTGCTAGTGAGTTTTCACTGATGCCACAAACCAACGTATCAACTAACAAATTTATTGTTGAGAAATCATAATGAACCCATTTATGGCTGACAGTGACTCTTATTAGTTGGTAAAGGAAAGGAAGCATTATGCTGTAGCACTCGTACAGAACAGATAACCGTCTTTCTCAAATCAACCTACCAAAGAAACTAAATAAGAGGCTTCAAGCTGTCACTGTGGTTTTCCCATCTCTTCGCAATCCCGGAAGAAACTTTAAAAGAGTAGCCAGTCACAATGTGGGTCAAAACATATCTTAAATAATTGAGTCCTTCTTCTTTATCAAAAACTATACTGTAACGATTTGGGTAGTGAGTGCTTTGAGTGTATTACAGAACGAATTTGCCATAAATTGGTAGCTAAATTGCCCCACCTGCACAATATAAGATTATGAGATCCTCCTAGGTAATTAGAGGGGGTAGTAGTTTACCCACCCGGGGGTCAGCTTCACCGTAAAAAACTGTATGATGTCATAAAAAGCGTAGCTTCAAAAGCTGCGTGTTAAAAACCAACCATGTCACATTCTATAGCACGATAAAGCTATCTAAAATACGGTTTAAAAGGGAGTTGTACACCCCTACATCTACCGGCTGGCCAGACCCACCGAGAGAAGTCGACGTCCCCACAGACCCCAGCTACATGTGTGCTACTTGTCATAAAATGGCTATCGCTTAAAATGGGTGTTTGTGTTTCTAATGAAAATATATCTATATATATCTATATCTATATATACAGTACCCGTTAATATCATAATCTCTCGCAATAAATAACTACAACTGTTCTCGGTGGGGCTGGTTAAACTTGGTTGCACTCTGGGGTTCCACATGGGCCCCCCTAGACTTGGGAGTGAACAACGGGGAAACGCGAATGCATGGAGTGTAAATGGTTGAGAAGACCTCGTCTTCGAACAAAGTTACGGCCACAGAATTTACACGGATAAGTAACATGGTCAGTTTCGTGTAGTTTCACGTGCTTTTTCATGTTACTTGGGTCACTAAAACATTTGCCACAGATCTGACACTTGAGTGGTTTTTCTCCACTGTGAGTTCGCATATGGATTTTAAGAACGTATTTACGACAATAAATCTTACCACATTTCTCGCATCGAAATCCCTTGGCATTCTGTTCTGAAGGCTCCGGCTGAACATATGTGCTAGGTTGGTTGTTTTCATCAATTAAACTTGTGGTCGGCTTAATTTCCATGTTGCTCGCAGTTGGCTCGGTTGGTGACGATGATCCGTTCACCAATTTTATGCTCTCGATCGTAACGTCAGATTGAAATTTGATGTTCGTCTTTTCCTCTGTTTTGATGACACGATCCCCAAGTGAACTGAATGGGCTCCGGTGAAACTCTAAGCGTCCAGTATTTCTTAGAACAGGGAAGTCCAATATCTGACTCGGGAAGGTTGTACTGTTTGTTGTTGCCCGAGCAAGCCACGAATTGCTCGTCTTCTCCTGATCGTCCACCTCACACCTGCTCGCAGCACATGCTTTAAAATCGATAATTTTATCAATGGGTTCAAAAAACTGGCTAATGTTTGGAAGTTTGTCTAATTTCTCCCCGGCGTGATGTTTGAGCGGCGATGGTTCTGTTTCGCTTTGGTCAAATGGCTCCTGTGCGGCTTCGACCTTGATGTTTACGTTTAGAAGGCTAGTTTTCGATAATTTGCTTGTATGCTTAGAACTCTGATTACTGCTAAAATCCCTCTCTCCATTGCTTTTGTTTGAAACGTCTTCTTTTTTCACTATTGTCATGTCCTTCCTGTCATAACCTAATATATCGTCGATGGAGAATTTCCTTTCAGCGCGCTGGCCAACCTCTTCCGAGTTTTTACTCGTTCTTTTCGCAGTGTTTCCCTTCGCGGGTAACTTCTTTTGAGTTCCCATGATCAGGGGATTTGTTTTCATGCTATCGAGCGACAGAATCTGTGCTTTGCTAGGCACATAAATACGAGACTTGATGATCCTGTTCTCGACAGGCAGCTCCTGACTTTCGAGCGATCCGTCTCCCTTGATCGTGTTAGAAACTAAAGTGTTTTTTCCTTTTTCCTCAACAAGATGTCCAAATATCAAATCACTCGTAAATTTGAACTTCTGATGATGTTCGTCTTCAGTTTTAGATTTTCTATTCAACACTGTGTTAATATAACCTAGGACAGATGGTAGATTTTGTATTGGTTCGCTCCTATTTGATATGCTCATTGTCTGCTTGAAAATGTATAGTTGGGCCACGCGACACCTTTTGTCCTGCAAATTAATCAGAAGAATAAAGTTCGTTGTTAGACACGTAGTAGTTGTTAAGCAGAAGAAGCAAAACGAAAATAAGCTTAGAAAGATAAAGGAAAACACGTTGGAGGGAGATCTATGGTTAGTGAACCTCAAAGCCAACATGTTCAGAATCAAGTTAAATTCCCGCCAAATTTAAGCAGCATAAAAATGTATCCCCGATTGCAGGGTTGGCCAGTTCGTACCTGACTTTGCGGTTCAATGCACCACGAGATCAATCTGCTCCCGCTGTGCTTTTTAAATTTACCATCCGAAACGTGGAAGGCAAAATAAAGAAAGAGGTGGGATCTGTTGATGGCTTACGCGAGTGATGCTGTGATTTACCACTCTTTGGCTATGAGAGGGAATGACAAAGAACGCGACGGAGTCGTAATGGGGCAGGGATAGGGGTGCTAAAACTAAAGAGGATAGACCTGCAGGGTAAGCCTCGACTGGTGGTGCATTCAGGGGCAACTCAGGGACGAAAAAAATCATCCAGGCAACCAATCGAAGAGAAGGGGTAATTTGACCAATGTTTACACAATGAGAATGTTGTTTATAGTTGTATTATGATGCTAGACATCGCAAGATATTTATGCACTAAACAAAGAGTCATCAACCACGAACACCTCCTATGTGAAATTGCGCTCTGTTTGTTCTTGATCATGGGCATAATGGGCATGTGCCTTCAGCCTGACCCTTTAGCTGGGAGACGGGGGGGGGAAGGGGCGTTCTTAAGCAGGCAACAACATTCGTGTCCGGCTTGAACACAATTTGGTCTGTTATCAAATCTCCCTGTTCGACCAACCACGGGGCAGAATCTGCACAACTAGGGGGGGGGGGGGGGGGGGAAAGTTTGCTAACGCGGCTTACTAGGGGAAAAAAGAGGGGGGTTTACGTGGTTCAAGCAGGTAAGGGGGCGAAACTAAAGCCAGACACAGACACAGACACAGACACAGACACAGACACAGACACAGACACAGACACAGACACAGACACAGACACAGATACAGAAAAATCTTCTCTAAAGATCGAATAGAACAGAAAGAGAATATTTTCATAACTTTTCTGGTGCCTTATTTTTGATTTCGTAGGGCTGCTTCTGCATTTTCTGCATGTTGATAATAATTAAATGACTGTAAGTCCGGGCTTACATAATTTTTGTTTACGTTAGCAAGTATTCTGATTATGCGATGCCTTTTCGTTTTGCTGTGTTGGCTCAAAGAGGCCCACAAACACGCAATAATATTAACAGTAATACTGATTAAGGCGTAAATTGATAACATTATTGATCTTCTGTGGGAGATGATTGAAGCATTCCACAGTATCTTGACGAAATCAAAATCCGTAGATATTTATTGATGGTCCGTTGATATTTTTGAATTGTTTGCCCAGCCAGGGAGGTGTTAATAGAATTGGGATTTATGAAAGGATGCCTGTGGTTTCAGCACGTGATTGATATTGGCCCAGTATTTCTTTGAAGTTGCGAATGAAGGCTGTTCCGTACACGAGGAAGGGCACTAGTGAAATGAGCCAGTATGATCAATAAAATTGAATCGTCTGTGGGGGACCCGACATTTCCTCAATAAAAGTCTGTCCTCATGACTGTCAATTTTCATTGAGCGTCTGTGGGCCGCTTTAGACTTTAAACGTATTCTTAATGAGACCATAGCTTAACAGAGAGAATAACTGAGTAATACTAAAAGCGAAGAACAACGTAAGAATGCTTACGATCGACAAATGCCTAAGACATTCTTTCGCATGTGGTGATGTAAACACTACAGTAAGTGGATGGAAAGGGTCTGTGGATGTCCTTGTTGACGTTATTCCCTTTCTAAAATTTTACATTTTCATTGATAGGGGGCCTATAGATTCTAAATTTTGGAACTATAATTTTGAGAACATAACGGTTTTATTTACTATTCAGATGATATAAAGAATTTTAAGGTATTCTTTCAAATGACTAACTATTTTTAGACTCTCCGTAACCATTCCGTATGGACCTATCAAAACAACACTTACAACCCAATAACAAGGATGTTAAAATATATTTCAAATTTTCCTGCATCTACGTTTAATTACAGTTAAAAAGCCTCACAAATTTGATGTTTTATACAAATTTTCGTATTATCTTGGCTTAGTCGGTTTTATAACAATTGCAAATTTTTCTGTTCACAACTAAGCCATGATTTGCAGTCAAACTTCCGACAGTCACCTTTAAGCCCGAAAGGAAGACCCTACACATAGTTGAATCGGCAGATAACGATGTAATCCCACATATATTTACGGAAACAAAGTCCCGTAGACTGTATCTAATTTCCACTATGGCCCTTCCTAAGTGCGATCACACCAAACGGAAGCACAAAATGATGATTTCCAAGGTTAAATGAGGTTTGAAAAATATTGTGCTTTTACATAATGATATTTTCGGCAAGTACAAAAACACAATCTCTCATAGAAAAGTTTCAACAAGTCATTCCAATGCAATTGATATCCAACGTCACGATTGTTCTCATGACTCTGACGTACAATTCGATATAGACAAGGAATGGCGTAAGTCTTCACAAGAATGCTATAAAATCTTATTACTTCAGGTCAAGGGCAGTGGAGATGATCTTTCATTAAATAAGGTTACGTAATGACATTTTCCTAAGCCATGAAATAGCTCTGCTAATTTGGCCTACATCTTACCATGTTTTTTAAAACTGGTCTGATCGTTTCAAATCTGAAGTTTGAAAGAACAACCTTTAACCTATGCAATGTGATCTATTTAAATTTATCTAAACCCACAAAATTCTTTTTAAGTGCAACAGCTTTTACGAATATGGCTACCACTATTAATAGAAGGACATTCGTACGTCTGCACGATAGGTGAAGCTATTGCAAGTGTCATGTTGATTACATTCAAAACGATATCTGACAACGACACTTTACAATGGGATGCTATTGACATCAAAGCAGAAATCCTCCCAACTGTTCAAACCCTTCTTGATTTTAATAGCACAAAAGTCAATTTTATCTCCCAGGAAACTAAAAATATTACTGATCACTTGCTACAATAATGATAAAATACAAAAGATCACGACAGAAATACTCTCTTAAGAATGCCAGCTGTCTTAAATTTCAATTCGATGGATCAATTCAGATCACGAACGTGAAAAGTTAGAAATTTAGGCTGTACAGTGTCCTGCAAAAATGTTATATGTTACATTACATGCCCTCATTACGTTTAAAAGACAGCAAAAACAAAGAAGTGTACCTTTAAAGTTTCAAACTATATCACTGCGCAATCAGCCAACACTGTGTAAACTCCTCTGGACTTACACTCGGTTACTGGGTCACAATAAGTAAGAAACAGTGAAATCATTGACCCACCCACCTTCATTTTAACGCTCCGTGATGCAAAGAAGAGCAGACCCCTTTTGTTCCCTAACGATCAGCTGAATTGTCTTGCCTCTCCCATTCTGCTTTTTCAACATCAGATTTAGGTTTTGATGATCCAAAAATTTCGTTATTCATTGTAGATCGGCCTACTTATCACTAACACTTCTTAAAACTTTGTTACCAAAATCACCTTGCATAAACAAGTCCTTTCTTATATTCAAGTCCTTTCTTATATTCAAACCTACATTACCTTTTAAATATAGGAAAGGTCTTGTTTATACCATCCTTCACCGTAGCTATAGCACTTGTTCGTCGTATGATATTTTTTATAAGGAAGTCAGTAAGTTAAGATGGTTTTTGTATACCAATGCTTACCCCTCGCGTTTTATTGATTCATGTATTAATAAGTTTTTATGTAAAGTGTTTTCTCGCTCATCAGTTTTTACCAGTTTTTCCAAACTTGATATCAATTTTATCATTCCTTTTACTAGTACACATTCTTTATAAATTCGTACATAGATTATGAAACTTTGCTCTAGTGCTTTTCCCCATCTTAATGTTAGGATCATTTTTCGCCCACTTGTCGTCTTTCTAGTTTTTTTCGGGTCAAGGATGTAATTCCTAGGTTGCTACGTTCAGCCACCGTTTACCGTTTCAAGTGTCATGGATGTAATGCCATGTATTTGGGTCAATTTTATAGACGCCTCTCAGATCATTTGGGTGTTTCAGCCTTGACAGGGAAAAAACTCTCTAACCCTCCTTTCACTAGTATTCGCTCTCATTACACTGACTGTAACACACACTTTTCCATTTCAAACTTTACCTTTCTCACTTCAGCCTCTACTGAATTCGTTCTCCTTCTTAAAGAACGCCTCCTTTGCTCTAAACTTAACCCAAGCCTCAATCTAACCTCCTTAGGGGCAATTAGTACTTCACTATGGTTTTGATATATATGATATTGTTCTAGTTTTACTTTACTAACTCGTTTTTCTTCACGTTATAATTTCACCTTTGAAAATGGGATTACATCGTTCTTTGAAAATTCTCAGCCTGGCTGTCAATTTTATGAGCAAAGTAAGAATTAATTACGCAAACTTACGTCGGTCACTTTCACATGTCTTATACTATTAATTGTTACCTTTACGTGGTGCCAGGATATACGAAAATTTGTTTAGTTGCTATCATTCACAACGTTTCTGCATTGGAAATTACACGTGATAATCAAGGTGATCCTTAACAAGGACTCCAAAGTTTTAGGATGACGATGCCATATTTAATAAAAAAGGCGCAGCTAGAACTTGCTTGTTTTAATTATAGATGCGGGAACGAGGCTTATCTCGCCTTGACATTACGTATTAAGATTATCATGGATTTATGTAAACTGATAAAACTGAGAAGATAATCTTACTAATCAAATATTTACAAAGTTACTAATACACGCTATACCCTTACTAAACAATCGCCTTCAAAATTTCTCGACTTATCAGTCCTCCTATTTAAGGGTGAAGTTGATAAAAACTCTTGCGAATTCAATTACAGATGATCCGTTTTAACAGAAGCATTGAAAGTATAAGCGTGGTCATAGATACAAGCAATAGATTACGGAGGGCAAAAACTGTTAACAGCGGGAAATTTTGAAGATTGTACTCGTGCAGTCAACAGCTATTTGCCAATCCCTTACACGATTGCAATGACAGGAGTTTCCACTCATAGGCTACACTGTTTCTTTTTTATAAAAATTCTTTTCATAAGAATCACGAGGCTCAAAATCCTTAAAATCTAAGAAGTTTTTAAGAATCGCACTCTGGCACAAATGATACCAAACAAAAATTTTAAAATGCCTTTATCTTGTGGAGCAAAGACTTAAGGCTCTTGCCCACTCAGAAGACTTTTCCGCGGAGGGGTCGGACAGGCAATGTTTTTATCGGAAAAATTTTCCAAGGAGAGTTTCCACTCAGAATTCAAATTGTTGGAAAATTTGTACACCACGGTAATACGTTGGATTTGGTCCCAAGATCTAGAAACAATGTAATTTTGTAACTTCCCTGCGTCCCTCAATAATGGCATTTAATTCGAAGAACGCTTCAGTGGAAGTAAAAATAACGTTTTCACTAGTAACTCCTTCATTCACTCCATGAAGATCACAACCATCCTTGAGAAAAATTTAAGAAGCATTTAAGAATATTTGAGGCTCACTTCAGCAGAATTTTAAGAATCATGAGGCTCAGGCAAATTTATGTAATTCTTATATAAAAAAAAAGTGTATTTAAATTTGGTGATAGGAGGACTCATTCTAGGACGGTGGGCTTATTTTAATGATACTGCGCATGGCAATTAATGAACTTGATGACTGTATGAAGTTGAAGAACAATTTTATGTTACCATAGATATCTTGATTAGAAAAGCAATTGTAGTTCCCGCAGTTAGCGGAGGTGTGGGAGTGGAGAAGAAGAGATCGATGTTTTGAGCTATAGAAAGAGCAAAATTTTGTTATTAAGTCTTGATCAGGAACACGCCTTTTAATATTTATACAAAGAGGAGTACATAAAATAATGCTTAATGCTTTTCAAGGTCTATACGCTATTTCTTCCTAATACAAAGAAAATAGCCACAGCATTGGTCAAAAACGCTGAGAAGAATTGGCGGAAATTTGACAAAATCAGAAAAAAGCCGCAAAACAGTTGCTACAAAACATACGCTTCCATTACTGGTATTACTTCGTATACTTTCCCAGGGTATTATAGGGCTCTGTTTTAAAGCAATCATATATAGAGATCGTCAGAGGGAGACTGCTGTAGACATACCATTTTCTCTCAACGCAAATTGGCCAAAAGTTCAGGTACAAGACCGTATAAAAGAAAGGGGTCTCGATTGAGCCCTCTCTGACGTAACATATCAATTTTAACCTTCCGTTTAACGAATATAAGTCATATTTGTTGTAGAGACGAAGTTCGGAAAGACTAGGTGTGTCATCTTTGACGTCATCACGGGTTTAGTTTGTCAAGTATGTTCCGGGCCAAGTTATTCCTTTGGACAATATTCAGCTGCGTCAGAGAGATGCTCAAAGGAGAGACCTTCAGCAACTAGCACAGCTATCAAACAATCGATTTTGGCACTTTTAGAGACAAAACGTTATACTTACACACTATAATATCTCTATAGCCATGGCCATCCCCCAAAAATTGCTCTGAATCTGCTGCCAATGGGTAGGCTATAGGTAGCAACGGTCAAAGCAAAGTCGATCAATGAAATCATTAATTGGTTGATTGATTGATTAATTGATAGATAGACAAATAGATTGATAGATAGATAAATAGATTGATAGATAGATAAATAGATTGATAGATAGATGATAGATAGATAGGTAGACAGATAGACAGATAGACAGATAGACAGATAGACAGATAGATAGATAGATAGATAGATAGATAGATAGATAGATAGATGGAAGAAGGGTTGCGTTTCGCGATTCGTGAAGGCGGCAGAACCGTTGGCGCGGGTGTGGTTGCTAAAGTTGTTGAATAATTGATTGTTTTTTTGTTGTTATGCATGGTTAACACAAAGTCATCGTCTGAATGAAGTGAGACTTGATAACTATAACTGTGTTTTCGGGTTAAAAAAGGCCAGTAGCTCAATTGGCAGAGCGTCGGTCTCCAAAACCGAAGGTTGGGGGTTCGATGCCCTCCTGGCCTGCCAATTTGACCCAGATGCATGCAATATAAAGTGATAATCGCTGTTAAATCAAAATAACAAAAAGCGGTAGGGATTTCGGAACGTGAATAAATTAAAGCTTGGGCTGGTATATCTTTTCATTCTGGCGGGTGTTGTTGGCTTCACATATTTTAGTGACAGTCCAATGGTTGTGCGCGTTCTGTCTGTTCTGATCGGTCTGTCGCTGGGTGCGTTTGTGGCGCGTTACACCACGCAGGGACAAAACTTTTATGAATTTTGCCGAGAGTCATCTCAAGAAACTCGAAAAGTTGTATGGCCGACAAGAAAGGAAACGTTGCAGACGTCAGGTATGGTATTCGCTTTTGTGGTTGCAATGGCCTTGTTTTTATGGCTCATTGACGCCGCGCTGATGTCTATCGTTCGTATGACGATGGGTCATGATAGTTGATAGCTTTCTTTTGAGTTGAAAATGACTAAAAAATGGTATGTGGTTCATGCATACTCCGGGTTTGAGAAAAGCGTTCAGCGTGCACTAAATGAGCGTATAGACAGAGCGGGTATGCAGGATAAATTCGGCCAGATACTTGTACCCGTCGAAGAAGTTGTCGAAATAAAGGGCGGCCAGAAAAATATCAGTGAGCGTAAGTTTTTCCCAGGATATGTGTTGGTCGAGATGGAAATGTCAGATGAAACCTGGCATTTAGTCAAGAACACCGACAAAGTCACCGGATTTGTGGGCGGCACAGTGATGAAGCCGACACCAATCAGTCAAAAAGAAGTCGACAACATATTGCACCAGATTC
>JAAAKM020006971.1:146691458-146713275 GCA_010016025.2 Alatinidae sp. Z8VKAUB7J3 | reverse complement strand
AAAGATTGTCTGTTTTTCAGAATCGATCGCCGCCGCAAAATGCCGGTTACAACGCTTTTGAAAGCAATCGGTTATTCAATCGAACAGATTCTGCAGGAATTTTTCATGTTCGATCGTTTTAGCATCAAACAGAACACCGTTTTGTTCGATTTGGTGCCTGAACGTCTGCGCGGTGAAGTGGCGAGTTTCGATATCAAAACCGATGAGAATAATATTGTCGTACAAAAAGATAAACGCATAACGGCAAAACATATTCGTGAATTGCAGGAAGCGAAGATCAGCCAGTTGGAAGTACCGGAAGATTTTCTGATCGGACGAATTCTCGCGCAAAATGTCATCGATAAAGAAACCGGCGAAATCATTGCCGCTGTGAACGACGAAATAGTCGAAGATACCTTGGCAAAATTCAGAGCGGCCGGAATCGATAGTATTGACGTGTTATACGTAAACGATCTCAATCATGGACCTTATATCTCACAGACACTGAAAATCGATGAAACCATCGATGAAACAACGGCGCAAGTGGCGATTTATCGTATGATGCGTCCTGGAGAACCGCCCACGGAAGAAGCGGTAAAAGCCTTGTTCGGCGGACTGTTTTATTCGCCGGAACGCTACGATTTATCCGTTGTGGGCCGAATGAAATTCAACCGCCGCGTCGGTCGTACCGAATTGACCGGGTCACAGACGTTATCCAATGAAGACATTATCGCGGTCATCAAAATTCTGGTCGAATTGCGCAACGGTCGGGGTGAAATCGATGATATCGATCATTTGGGCAATCGTCGCGTACGGTCGGTTGGAGAACTGGCAGAAAATCAATTCAGAGCGGGACTAGTGCGTGTCGAACGTGCGGTGAAAGAACGCCTGAGTCAGGCGGAATCGGAAAATCTCATGCCGCATGACTTGATCAACGCCAAACCGGTATCTGCGGCTGCGCGTGAATTTTTTGGTTCCAGTCAGTTATCTCAATTTATGGATCAGACCAATCCATTGTCTGAAATCACGCATAAAAGACGTATTTCAGCTTTGGGCCCGGGCGGTTTGACGCGTGAGCGCGCCGGTTTTGAAGTGCGTGACGTCCATCCGACGCATTACGGGCGTGTATGTCCGATTGAAACACCGGAAGGACCGAACATCGGCTTGATCAATTCATTGGCGCTTTATGCGCGCACCAATGAATACGGTTTTATTGAAACACCGTATCGAAAAGTCGATGACGGACGCGTTTCGGATTCAATTGAATACCTTTCCGCGATTGAGGAAGGTAATTACACGATTGCGCAAGCGAATGCCGAATTGAATGAAAAAGGCGAATTCAAAAGTGAAATCGTGTCCTGTCGACATAAAAACGAATTTACCCTGGCAAGCCTGGAAAGGCGTCAAAAAGGAACGATTAACAATTTGAAGAGATACGATAGAGTAAACACTACTCGCGTTACAAGACGACGGTCGCTGATTTGTAGTTTATAATAAACAGTCTAAAAAACATCTTGCACATGCGAAAGAACGGGCTGAAACTGGCAGGGCATAAATATAGGGACAAAGCGTAAGAGGTGCATCAACCTACTTCGTGGGTTTCTAAGAATGGAGCAAATGCCATAGGGAGGCCAATACGAGCATATGTTAAGACACCTCTTGGCGGCACCGGCCTCAAAAACATCAACGAACTTCAGAAATGCATGGAGGGCCGTAATGTCTGGCGCGCCGTCTTTTAGACGCTCCCAAGATTTAAGTTACAGTTTAAGTAG
Source organism: Alatinidae sp. Z8VKAUB7J3 (assembly GCA_010016025.2). Taxonomy (NCBI): domain Eukaryota; kingdom Metazoa; phylum Cnidaria; class Cubozoa; order Carybdeida; family Alatinidae; species Alatinidae sp. Z8VKAUB7J3. The sequence goes on along the minus strand of JAAAKM020006971.1, from coordinate 146,711,524 downwards.
CTCTTTATCCTCCTGACATTGTTGAGTTAATTCACCGTTCCCAAGTGTCAATCAATTGTTTACTAAAAACCAATCATTTGGCTCGATATGGTCTATCCCGCGAATTTAACGAGCTATCCCAAAAGTCAGACATTTTCAGACAGCACTTACAGAGAGTCGTACGAGGAAGCGTGGGTTAAAGCAAGCTAAATTGATTTTTTAAAAATTCGGCTTAGTTTGGAAATTTACACGTGGCCACAGTGTCACCAATGCAACCGAATGTCTCGTTTGTAGTAGAATGCCTCCTAGTAGTGGCCGTGATTTAGACAACTGCAGAAGAGATAAATGTGGATTATGAGTCTCTCAGTGCTGCATCCACGCCAAGGCCACATCTAGTTTTTGTATATTTGATGCCTAGAATATAAGGCAGGATCGTAATGAAAAACATTTCGTCAAGGCCTTTATCACTTGAATTAATATCTATTTCCGAAATCACAATTAAATGCTCAACAAATCGTTCAGTCGGTCACGTAACATTGACATGGCTAGCTTTACAGTGCACGAAGCACAACTTCAAATGTAGGTATTGTGGTTGGTTGTAATCGTGGAATTACGATTAAGTGCACTTAGAATCCAGTTTGAGCATTGTCAAACAGTTACTGAGAGACAATATAGAGTACGATTTATTACGTTGGATGCCCGTTAAAATGGCTTGAACGCCAAATCCCGATTTTTTACAACAAAACGATAAGGTACGGTTGTATTAACTTGTAATTCTATCTTATTAGCAACTCTCCCATTTTGTTCAACAATATTTGTGTGATTTAGTTAAGCTTCAGTAAACAACCAAGGTTTAATTCAGAACATTTGTCATTTCATGCCAAGTTAAGTGCCCCTGTAGGCTGACGAACGGTCTATGACATGCCGGTCAGGAACTACTTGTTATTTACTAGAGGTTATTTACAAGAGGTTGTTTCTTCATTCTTAAGTTACTAAATTTTCTAGCATAGGTAAATGAAGAGTAGATCGTATTCCCGTTCTTTGTTTAAATCATATACAGTTTTCATTATGGAATAAGGGCAGATAAAACAATTTATAGTGACCAAACGTTTTCCGTACTGAAGCCTTTCTGACAGGCAACATTTTGCCAATGCTTGTCTGGCTTTTGAATGTGCTATTGTTTTCAAATGGGAGCGGTACTCTGTGAACGGTCAATTCCCCTGCTTATGTTCCTAATATCACTTCTCGTGATTCTATCTTCACATTTAAAAGGAAGGAGAAGAATCTAAGCAGAGGACAGAGATGTAAACATACATCTTTTGCGAGGTGAGAAAGGAAATTTTTGTAACAAAATCAGTTAAATTTATTGAAGACATAAAATATAATATAAAGAATTTAAAAGTTTTATCATGATTGTCTACTCAATTTTTCTGTACGTCATACTGTACTAAAATGCAACAAACTCTAATTCATGTAAATTACTTTAAGGACATTTAGCATTCGTGTTGTTAACAAGAACAAATTGAAGTTGGGAAAGTTGACTCACAAACTCGGGTGCACAGACTGTTAATTAAGCATTGTAAGGGTACATTAAATTCAATTGCATAATGTCGAACTCTGACATTGGCGATCATTTTGGACCACTTTGCTCTCTCTCTCTTTGAGTACAATCCCTCATTCCGATAAAATTAAGCACAAATAACAAATTCGACATTTTAGAATAAACTTTATGCAATCTCCTGCCTGTTTATAATATAACCGTATTTAGTTCTTCATAAGCGATATAAACTCAATTATAATATTATTTCAGGGCAAAACACGTGTAGTAAACAGTATTTCGATAACCTTTTACTTTATTAACGCCTTCTTCCACTCTCAAAAAATTTCGAAACTGGACATCAGTAGATTTGGTAAAGATATAAATTTACTATAGGTCTGCGCAAGGAAGAACGCAAGGGTGGAAGCCGTGAACTCAAACTTTAAGGGGGAGGGGGGCTAAGAAATGATCAAATATGCGTTTCTTTCGTTCCACTTGATTTTTAGCATCTTTTGACAATCTGATATCGTGACAAAATGGGAGGCTAAAGTCTGATAACAGAACCTTATTATCATGTTACTCTATTACAATCAAGTCTATATTTATGAAATTAGGGCACTTTAAAATGAAAAAACTGAAGCTTTAATGGTTGTGTGTGTATGTGTGTGTTTATGTGTATGTGTATGTGTGTGTGTTTATGTGTATGTTTCTGTGTATGTGTGTACGCGTATGTCTGTGTGCGTCTCTGCGTATGCCTCTGTGTGTGTGTTTGTGTTTTTGTATTTATATATATATACATATATATGCGTGTATATATAGATGTGTTTGGGGGTGTTTGTGTGTGTTTTAAATTCAGCATTGAGAGAGCAGTATATACCATGTTTAGCATCCTTTGCATTGGGCTAACATAATGCATACTTTATCTAACTCTCATCGACTTTCGAAATAAGAAAATGGAACGTCAATATCATAGATTTAGTATACTAAGAAATATGGCATTTTTGTGCCTACACGCAAGAGCGTATGGTAATCACCTAGCAGTATACAGTGGCCAAATTCCATAGTTTTGGGGCCACATCTATATCGGCAAAACCATCCGCATGAAATACGAACTTGAGTGCTGTACGTTAGACCAATACCAGTGCTGGCATCGCAAGAATGGCATTCATTTTCATTATTTGTCATAAATCCCATTCGACATCCCATGTTATTTGCCTTCATGTTCATATCAAAGCCCTCTTTGTTACAGTTCTTTTGCAGCATGGCGCCTTTAAGGGAGAAAAAGTGCAATGCAAATTTATTTAATCCTTTCCTTATTTCAAAAGAATCATAAAATTTAGTCAAACATAAGTTGCAACAGCATTGATGATACAATTTAATAATCACCTAGCAATGCACAGTGGCCAAACTCCGCCTTTTTTTGGTCACATCCAAATTGACAATACCATCCGCAAGGTATTCTATGAATGGAAAGATAAGTAATGCCAATACCAGCGGCAGAGTCAGGCGATTTGCATTCGTCCTCGTTATTTGCCACAAAACCCATCCGCAATCCCATAACACCAACCTTGAAGTTCATGACCTCCTTACTGCAATACTTTTGGAATAGTGCACCTTAGAATAAGAAATGTACGCGTCAAGTCTATCAACAAAACATGTAAACGAGAAATAAATGATTATAATCATAAACTGCAGGACCTGTGGTAACATTACATATTGAACAATTCAACGTCTGAAGTCTACCTTCTCTGTTATGTATTTTAATGTTCAGCTCAATTGACAAAAGACAGTAACTGTAGAAACAATTTAATCATGGCTTACTTGAACCAGACTTTCAAAATGAATAATAATACAATCATATTCTTCCTACGTTTCGGTGTCATCTTGACGCCATTCTCAAGGTGAATAATGAATCACTGTATAACGATTATTTATAACTTTTGTATACAATATACAAATCTAAACAAAAACTTTGGCTCATATAGAGTCCGTTTGAACATTCACGTTAGGCTTGAGCATGCGAATGTACAACATTTCTTTCACCAAACAATCGGATTCTTTAGATTTGTATATTGTATACAAAAGTTATAAATAATCGTTATACAGTAACTCATTATTCACCTTGAGAATGGCGTCAAGATGACACCGAAATGTCGGAAAAATATGATTGTATAATTATTCACTTGTCTTTGCGTTAGCAAATCTTTATTATAAAGACTTTTAAAATAGCCTCTTTTTGACTTTTATATCCTCAAAGTCATTCTAATGGCTCTTTAGCAATTATTTCAAAATTCTATGATCAGGTTGTATATCATTAATAATTCCTGTTGTCAAGCTCTAGTCATATGTCCCATGAATGTTTCGAATACCTGAATTAATCTAGTATACAACACGCTCCTCTCGCCCCAATATCTAAGAATGCCCGAATTTGTTCGAAGGAATTGAGCATTATTCCTCTCCATCGATAAAAAAATGTATAAAATGCAAAAAAATTGTCGATAAGAGCCCTAGAATAAAGCAAAAATGTAAGCATTTGTAACAGAAAATTTGAAATAAGACTTAATTGTTCTTTGGTTTAGTTCCTGTCTTTTCACCCAAGAAAAATAGTGCTTTATCTAAAAATTTGCCAACCGAAAACATTTTGCCAGAAAGTCCCACCTATCCCTTGATATACATTGGACCACTTTAGTGGCTTTTTTCTCAATTGTTTCCCCTAAAAACCTCTAAGGGAAACCCTCACATTTTGCCCGTCATTACTTTTTATAAAAAAGTAGAAATCACCGCTAGTCTCAACGATAAGAAAATCATTGAATAAATGTATAAAGAAGAAGAGGAAAACGAGATGAAGAAGAGTATAACGGTGCTGATGACGAGAGCGCGATTCGTGAAATATAGTATGACCCAAAATGTCGATTTAAAGCAATGTTCATCTCTGGCAAATTTCTGTTAAAGCTAGCATCGTATATAGGCATCAAATCTTACGGTCCCCTCAAACTTGTTATACGCGGAGTATACTGTAGACACTGACCGCGTTATCTGCTTCCACAGACCCTACTCTCAATGTCTAAGGGGCCGCAAACATATCGACTTTTTCCCCAACAACGTCGTTTGGACGTTTTGGGAGGGAGGAGTTTTCTTAAGACGTTTTCAAATCTAAAGGAAAACGTCGAAATAACGTTGTGAGGGAAAATCGATGTTTGCAGCCCCTAAGGTAATACCCCTCTCGAGCTACTAATACTTCTAAGTAACCTTTTTCTGACAGTTCTCTGTTATTTGAGACTTTGTTAAAGCACATAACTAGATAAAAGGTAAAAAATTATTAATTAGTGGCAATGTCACAGTCTTCCTTGCGAAACACGATACTTCAAGTACGAATTCCTCAAAGTCCTCAAAAAGTTATCAGTAAGGCAAAACTCTAAAAGGCATAAATCGAGTCAAAGGTCCCAACCATCAACGTATTAGCTTACTAATCTTGACATGAAATTCCGAAAAGAAAGATAATTTTAGCTGGTACTGGCTCTGATGAATTCCGCTATCTTTTGACAGCTTATTATAAAGGAAAGTTTCAAAGTGTGCCTTACTAATGTCAGATAATCTGAGTGTTATTAAGTCCATCGCTTTTACCATGACTCCATTATTAGCACAAAGATCGTATAGAAGTGAAGAAAATGGTGACGAATCCTCATTACGAGGTTGCTTATTGTTTCTTTGTTTAATCAAGGTCAGAAGAATAACCTATTCTATTATTCTTTGGACTTTGGTTATTCTTGGTTGTTATTCTTTGGACCTTGGTCTAATCGTCTTATTGTTAACGTTTACGTCCGGTTAGTCGGAAGTTTTGTTATAAGAAAAACGTGTCTGTTAATATTACCCTAGAAATTTTTAAGATCAGCGAGAGAAGGAGTGTGTACAGAATTTGTAAATATAATAGAGAAAAGGTCAGAAATGTGTCTTGATATCGATGGAGAACTTATTTTATACAACAAGCAGCACTTAAGATAGTACTAACGTCAGAATGACCGAAATGGAATGTGTGAAAGAGCATACCCAACTGTATTTTGAAGGAGCCAATCAGAAACTGGACTGCCTGAATGGCTAGTGTTCTTGGACCAATTAGCCTCCATTACCACAATATCTGACTTTCAACACTCGAAATCAGCACGAGTTTCGCACCTGACTGAAACTCATTACTTTTCCGGTCATTTCCATTTCAAATTTATCGTCTCCAATAATAAACCTACACAAATGAGAATTTTTTTTGTGCGCAAAATTCTGTATATATGCCTCACATTCTGATATTTCTCTAGTGTTTTAAAACGGGGGAAAAAACTCCCAACCCCAAAACAACGTAATTCCTTCTGTCTTAAATGAGTATAGACCTTAGACCCTCACTTGGTAGGCTATGACACAACTTTGGGATCCAAGTATATCTTTAATTATTAATCAGGTCTCATGTAAGTCATGCTGTTTCCAGTGGGTCGGAACAGTATGCATGAGGCAAGTTGATATTAAAATAAACATGCCATAAACGTTCTTGCTTCTTTCATGATGGGTTCAAATTCATTACTGGTGGTTCTTTCTTCACTCGCATTCATAAATATTGAGTGAAAATGTCGTAGCCCATTACATCATTAATTGATTCGTCATTTAGTACTGTATTCTATGAAAATAATGTAAGGCAAACAAAAGCAAGTGATAATTAAATCAGTGTGTCTTGCAAGAGAAACATGTTCAGAATGGTAAAGCAAAATTGTGCAAATTCGAAAACAAACTTAGTCCAGTAGAAAAATCAATAATATTTTGATATTTGGTATCGTTAGAACAGGATTTATTGTAGATTAACATGGTAAAATACAAAGAAAAAAATTGGGGAAAAAACGTACAGCGCTTTTACTATAGAAATTTTTCTAACCAATTTCTACTTTCTACATATTCGACTTCTGTTCTAACGATACGAAATATTAAATGTTTGCAATTTGTTCAAAGTTCAGCAAACGTTCTCCTAGACTAACTACTCCACACTCTTAGGCGAAACAATTACATCATGGTGCAACTTGCAGCATATGAAATATCGTTACAATTGGTGACACAGCAGCCATTCATTGGTTGAGCACCCTGTGAATGTATGATCTTCATCTTATATACTACACGTTTGATCTACTCACTGTGGTAAATATTGTGCCATTTCATAATCCATAGCCTCTTTCTTTGATGCCTCTAAATAACCCACTGAATCCAATAACTGGCCAGCAACCTGTTGACACAAATAAATCATAGATAATTGATACATTAACTAAAACAGCACAGACAGTATTTATTTACAGATACACTTTTTTAAAAGAAACCTGTTTTAAGAACCAGGGCTCAATCTGCCCAAAATTTAAGAAACTCGAGGCTTGGATGGGGCTGCTCTAATAAACGTAAAAAATCTCTGAAAGCGGTTTAGACAGTTTTATAACGAGTTATTGCATAAATAGGCTGACCAGAGGGTACCCTTAATGAACTGTGAATTTACTAACAGCAGTGTGACTAGCCCCCTCCGCGTATCCCACCCCCTTCTATTTGGTACCAGAGAATAAGAAACTGCTAAGAAACTTTGAGGGCTCAAAAGGTCAATATTTTAGGAAACTTCAAGGGCTGGACCCTGAGGCAGTTTCATATAAAAAAAGTGTACTGGGAGGCATTGCTCAATTCAATATTTTGGGCACCTATAAAACACCTTGCCCTGCTTTACAGGCGACTGCGTGAAGAGATTATTGAGAAAGTAACTGTATTCTAAAACAACCTGGTTAGTAAGGATAAAAAGGAGTATGAATACTTTTATCTCTTGGTTTAAGAAATATTTGAGTTTGCATAGGCAATGTTACAACATACAAGAGTGGTAGAATACAGATCATATAGTCAAAGATTTCAAGACAGATTTGAGCAACAAGGAGTCGCAAAATAAAAGTAGCAACCACATATAATAAAAGCGATAGCATTGGCGATAAGAGATGATACTTGGATAAGAAGTTGAACAGACTTGGTTGCAACCTTGTAGTGTAATCTCACAGAGCAGTAAAACTATTGTCACCGGTAGAAGGAGAGGGTGGAAACTAATTGGTAAAAGTGTTATCATCATTCAACAGCAATACATCTCCTGGTACGATCATTAAAATCTCACAGTTCTAGCACAGCCTAGATATAGCCCCCATGCAAGGATCAGACTTAGCGAGAACCCAAGAGAGCCATGGCCAATTCCAGGCATTCAAGTGAAAACTGTTTCAGTTACTCAAATTATGATAGATAAAGCGGCCAGAAAGCCATCAATTATTTGTTTTCATTTTGTGACCATGACATTAACTGTAATTGTGCTGAAGTTTGAAGAGGCACTCATGCAAAATCTTGACAGTTTTGAAACAAAGTATTACAACGCTTCAATGATGTTTACACCATATACAATTGCTGACCACACAAACATATTTTCGTTTCCAAAAGGTTCCATACTCTAACTGGTCACTGGCCCGCAACACACTAAACCCATCTGTGTTCTGAGTGCAGAGGCAAATTGGTACTATACATCAATTTCACTACTACGTCATAAACAAATACCCTTCAGTTAGCAATGATGCTGGGTCGAGATCTATGGAAAGGAATCGGCTCGGGCTGGCGCCCGTCAAAAGTAAGTAGTAAGTAAGTTAGCAATTAATGTTGAAACAGTCTTTGCTAACTTTAATGCAAATAACTTTCCCGGTTTATGTTTTTCCTGTTCTTTTCATACATTATTTATTGTCTTACAATAAGCATGTTTTTTTTCTGGATTACTTTTTCATATTTTCTATAATCAAAGCAATATGATCACACTTGGCCCGTCTGAAGTCAGTCCATATCAAATCAAGAAAATCTTTGCTATGTAGACAAAAGGAATTCGTTTTCTCACTTGGCCTACTCAATTCATCTTGTAGCAGATGCACATACGTTCAAAAACACAGGCCATCCAGGCCATCCAATCAATCCTATTCTGATTGCCGTTTAAAAAGTTGCATTTAATGTTTCATACATTTTGATGATTGTGCTTTGTGGACTGTCGGACGAAAAAAACTTTTCAGTACAAAATGTATTTGCTAATTCATACGATATTCATATCAGTATTTCTGTATGAAAACAATTGCCTGTAAGTTTTATCAATAATTGTAGCTTTTGCCCATTAAAGTTTATCAAAAACAAATAAACTGAGCTGAATCAGCCTTTTTATAAATGACAGTTATCAACTTAAAAAGTAGCATCATAGCTGTGTTTATGGTAAGAGACAGCAATATAAAATAAGAATAAGTTCAATACCCTCAGAATGTTATCCAGGCCAGGGGCTGCTGCTTGGAGACAGCCCGCCTTTTTCTGTAATTCAACTTGAATGTCCTGTTTTAAAGCGACACATTCTTCTTTTCTTGATGCCATCCTATAAAAGAGATATGTATACTTATAAAGAGCAATTGACAAATGTACATCCATGATATATTATTCCTTAATCAAGCATCTGTATTTGTTGGCCTGCTGTGAGTATTACATGAAGGTTTAATGTTATCCTCACCATCCTCATCACCCCCATCATGATCCTCCTCCTCTCCCTCATCATCATCACCATCATCATCATCATCACCATCACCATCATCATCATCATCATCAACATTATCATTATTATCACCACTACCGTCATCACCATCATCATCAACATCATCACCATCATCATCATCATCATCATCATCATCATCATCATCATCATTATCATTATTATCACCACTGCCATCATCACCATCATCATCATCATCATAGTCATAATCATCATGATCAGAAGCAGCAGCAGCATCATTTGCAGCATCAGCATCATGGTCAGCATCAGCATCAGCATCATCACTACTATTTTCATCATGATTATCATGATCATCATGATCATCATCATCATCATCATCATCATCATCATCATCATCACCATCATCACCATCATCACCATCATCACCATCATCACCATCAATATCACCACCATCGTCATTATCATCATCATCAAAATCATCATCATCATCATCGTCATCATTATCACCATTATCATCATCATCTACCATGCTGCATAGTGTTGGTGATATGTCACTCCATTGCTTACTACGGTACTACGGTCCTCAGCATTTCAATTGTTGTTTCCTGCCACAGCTGCCTCCCTCTTGCTCTCTCTCCTTCAATATTGCTTGCTGTGACAATACTATGACCTTTTTCTCTTCCCATAAAACGTCTAAAAAATACATTGCCTGCTTCCTTCGGATGTTTTTATGAGATCTTTTGTCATATTTGGCCTCTATCAAAACATCAAGATTCGCTTTCTTTTCTATCTACAATACACCTTGCATGTACCTCACAAAACACATTTTTACTGCACCCAGTATCTATTGTGGTTTTTTTTTGGGGGGGGGGTGTGTGGTTCATATACACAATAGGCTTTTTAAATAACCATACACTTAAAGTAAAACATTTTTACGTATAAAATGTGGGTTAGCTCTGGCATTTAACTTTCTCCTTTATTATTTCCAGGAACAACTAAAGCTAAGGGAAAGAGGGCTGCAGGGTTTAAGTATGTTTCAATTGGCCATAATTAATAAATGCTTTGAATCCTGCAGCATTTTGCCAAGGTGTCCATTAATCAATTATTCAAAATGATGGATATTGTTCAGAAATTGACTAGTACTGTTCTCTGTGATACACAGTGAAAAGTGATCAAGCAAGTACCCTCAATGTTTAAAGCCTCTGGAGGAGCCAAAGACAGAGAGTTGTTGGTTGGTAGGATAAGTTTTCAAGTGATATATGACATGCAAAACATTGAATAACATTATATTGGACTACAAAGAGAATTCTATTATGAGGGTAAAATGTCATCGCCTTCTGAAGATTCTCAATACATTTAATAAATCAATAAGATCTTCTATCTAAATAAATAGTCCATGGCAAGTTATGATAAGTAATGTATAGACGGTAAGTTAAAGCTTACATTCTGGCTCCAACCCAAAATATATAGTCTGTTGAAGTAGTATTAATATATATTACACCAGCATGCTTTTTTTTGGCATCTATCATTCTGACCAAATGCAACCAGATCCTACCACAAATGCCTTAAATAAGATGCTAATACATTACTGTTGACGTTGCTTTAATTCCCAGTCCAATCTTGATAGCATCTGCTGATGGTCATCTGTAAGAGTAACATCCTATAAAGGGTAATAAAAGGAGGGGGGAATTATACAAGATTAAATATTAAATACCAATTAATGTATTGGTCTGTTTCATACTTTATATTTGACAGGAGAAGAACTGTCTCTAGTTGAATGCTGTGCATATATGCTTAAACCCCGGCTATATGGTATGGCTTTTAGTGAATAATTCAATATCAATACTATGGTCTCTCATATAATACTATTAGTATAAGCTGATGCTGATGCAATACCAAATGGGTGGCTAGCTTAGGCTGGATATGTAAGTTAATCTTTGCCTTCTTCTGCTTCGCTTTCCTCTGATCATACCTATAACACTAAGATGCTCTAGCTCCTCCTTTCTCATTACATGTCCTAGAAATTTGAGTTGTCTTTTTGGAATTGCTCTAAGAAGACAATGCACTGGTCCTGCTCTCTGCAGCACTTCGTCATTTGTCCTTCTCTCTGTCCATGATATTCTCATCCTCCTCCTAAGAAACCATAACTCTGCTGCTTCAACTCACTTTTTCATTCCTGGTGATATTGTCTAGCACTCACTACCATATGTAAGAATGGAGAACACATAACAATTAAGCATTCTGATCTTAGTTAGCATGGAAATTTTGCTGCTCTTCATTATGCTTCCAAGCTTTTCAAATGCACTTTTTGCCATTCCAATTTGTTTCCTGATTAAGGCCAGCTTGTTAATAAGGGCATTTCAATCCAGTCCGACGGCTGGACGCAATTCACAGAGTTGCCTGTATTTTTATCCATTCGTTGTTATCGCCCTTGTGACTCGTTGTGACTTCAATGAATGAATATTATCAATGCGACATTAAAAGGTGTCCCCCACACCACCTCCTGCTTATGAGAGCTGGCGATGCCATTGCAGACAAGTGGTTTTCATGTTATAAATGTAGGGATGACAATTCCAGTGCATATGTCAGATGTGGAATAAAATGTAACAGTATATAGGCGACAATAGCTACTCTTTCAATTTTATTACTTCGTGTAAATAAACGAAATAATGGAGGATATAAAGGATACTTTGCGGAGGAAACAACTACTTTAGAAAGGTTTTGTAACAATATTGCATATCAGTTTGAGAATGCTCAGGTTTGCAATTGGAGTCAATAGGGAAGACAAGATCAGTATCATTTATATCTGAGGCACAGCACATGTTGAATCCCCAGGAGTGAAATTGGGGATGTTGAGGCTCAGATGGTTTGGGCATATGATAAGGAGGGACGATGAGTACGTTGGAAGGAGAGTAATGGATATGAAGCTGCTAGGAAAAAGGAAAAAAGGAAGACCAAAGCATATGTTTATATACACAATAAAGTAGGGTACTAAAGCCATGGATGTAACAGGAAAGGACGTGCATGAAAGGATCGCTTTTCGGCCTTTTGGTAAGGAATGGATGTAGTATCTGTTCTCATTGATGACAGATTCTTCCCATAATCCGCGAGAGGCAGTTCTACTGGGTGGTTGAGCCGGCCTTATGGCTTGGTTCTCTACCCAGTAGCCTACATTGAGGGGTGTTGCAATTGGACTACCCAGTTACTCTTCATTTATTAGTGAGCCTGTTTGGTGGTTTTTCTGTTTATTTAGGGTAGTTTCAATGTCGGGCCCACAGCTAATCAGGAGTCTTTATTTGAGAGAGTGCAAGCCAGGATAAAATGGAGACGAATCATCCGCGGTGGTAACCCCTGATTAATAGCTAAAACGCCGAAAGACAAAACGAAGAAGATTTCATATCAATTTGGCAGAGTTTGTAGTTTAGCTGTTCACCATGCAGTTTACTGGTATAACTGGTCACAAAATGCTACTATCATTTTACATTTGCTGGTGATGTTCCGTTTAGTGAAATATACTGTCGCAAAACTTAAGAACGACAGCAAGCCAAACAGTTTTGTTTGAAGGCAACGATCACCATATAATGACTTACTGCATATCTAACTCAATCGGTTAATGCCCTGTTAGTTGGTAATTTTCCAGGCCATAAATTCATGTTCGGTATTAATACTGCTTTTAATACTAAATCCGCCGTAACAGCAAATTTGTCATTATATAAATAGTTAGGACGTTATCATGGGACTGAGCTTCTTAGCAGTCAAGAATTTGGTCCTGGAAGAAGAACTTTTTTATTGAAGAAGAAATTGTTTATGAAAGAAGATTGTTTTCTTTTTTCAAAAGAACACTAGAAAAATAGAAAGTATGTAACAACTGGGGGTCCACTGTCACACACGCTTTCACGGTGTGTGCGCTACCAACTGTCCTACAATGCTCTATTTCTCTAGTCTAATTGGAGACCAGCCTCTCTGCACCATGTGACTTGACCAAGGAAGAACTGTCATCCGGCACGTCTATCTCTCCAACGCCTATTGTAAGTTATAACGTATAATCTCGAAAAGAGGATTTGAAATGTCAGTTTTAAGAAGGACTCTGCGGGAATAGAAAATATGTCAAGATGCCAAAGACCTTTGTCCACTTCTGTCGCTAAAAAGAACAGCAGATAAATCAAAGCTGTGTGAAGAGCTAATACTAACCTGACTTTAATTTCGGTTGGGGTGTTTCTGTGGATGATAAATTCTAAAAAGCAAGGAAAGAATTGCTAAAGCACTCTCCTCTGTAATGTGGATGCGATACACATTCGTTTCTAAGCAACTTGGATGATCAGCATCGACACTCAAAGGTAGTGAAAATTAAGCAACTTTTGAGTCACGAAAAAACACTGTAAAATTATTCTTACAAACAGATTAAGATATGATACGACAAAAAATAACTATCATAAGAAGTTGTCTTAAAAAATGTTTCATCAGACAACATCAAACAATTATCCCTGCTGTCTTTGACAGCGATGCATGTCATTTGGGCAACAGTCAGTTAGGCAACTTATCTACATAATTTGAGAGAGCCGAGTCAAAAATCCAGTACTTTGCGAAATCCATTTTTTCTTCAATCATAAGTTACCTTAAGTCTAATGTTATCGCAGATACATATGGAATCCAACGATATCGTGCACGAGCTAGTCTGGGTTGGCGTGTAATTGAAGATAACTCATTAAGGTAACCATACAATTTTTAAATTTAGGAGTATGATTACCAAATGATGCTGGCAGCATGACACAATAGACGAGTGTACTTGCCAATGGTCGACTTAACGGATCGCCAATCGCGCTTCGCGATGTCATTTTTACAAAGTGCGATCAGAAATTTTGTTTACATGACTAAAGTCCGATTAAGAATTCCGCCAAGTTAAGGAAAAAATAAGCAACATCAAATAACATTGTTGAGAATATTCTTGCCAGTTAAACCAAAAGGCTTTTAAAAATGGAAATCGCTGCTCAAGCAACATCAATACAATAAGGAGCGCGAAAATGATGAAATCGCGATACAAATTCCAAAGTTTTCGCCTGCAGTAGGCCGGGAAAATTATTCAACCTCGAATTTTCACGTTCATGCTTTTCCCCCTTGATTCGACCTTATTTGTCACTACATATGACAACACTACTGACTCGGAGCTAAGCTAATATATCAAACGACATGGTCATCAAGCTATAGGGTATATGAATTCCTCGACGTTTTCTATGACGTTTCCGTTTTAAGGGTGATGAGTACGAGACACGAATAAACAAACTTGTTGTTGGTGCATTGAGAAAAGTGACAGAAAAAAGAGCTACTGATAGGATCTTTTACTAGGCAAAGTTTATCTGTCAATGTAAATTTTAAATGCAATCTACCTGAACATTGGGTACTCAGTCGCCACTGTCGTCACTGCAGTTGCCATTGTACGCCTTAGTATAATCTAGTGGCACAAGCATAACATAAGGCGCCAGCGGTTCATTTGAAGGACTTCTGTAAGGGCCATTATATTGATATACAATCCCAAGTTGTTTTGTGGTTAGGTTAATGATGCATAAATTGTTTTCTGTTTGAAAAAGACTACGTTTAATAATGAGGGTCAGTTAGGAGTGTGATTTTGGTGATGTAGTGTAGTGTTGCATAATCATTGATTTCATTTAGCTCCTTCTACTCTGACACTCAACTCAAACTCAACTATTTTATAAGATGATAATTACTTTAAAACTGAATAGAACATGCTGTGAGAATCTGATACTCGTTCTCAGACCTCTAAATAAACTTACAATGATTATGCAACACTACATGGAGGAAGCGCCATCTTGAGTCATGACCATTTGGATCGAAATATACTTGCGAAGTTTAACGTGAGTGAGTTTTGTTTGCTTTAACTTTGGTAAATTTGTTTCTATAATGAAAGCAATCAGTTTTGCTTTTATGAGTGAGCATAGCATCTTCTGTATAAACGTACATTCGTTTCACAGCTTCAACAGTTACATCTAGAACACTATCAGCACTCAGTTTCCAAGTGTCCCAAAGATCGCAAATTTGTTGATCGAATCGAATGCCTTACGCAAGTCGATCAGAAGAAAACAACTTCTTGGCTGTTTTGCTTATTCAATCAACCAATCTTTGCAAAGTTGGTGCTCATGAATAAATTGTTTTGACTTCAAAATTCAAGCCTATGTCTTTTAATGTGTAGCGCCACTCTCATTCTTAATGGCAGTCCTGTCATGCGTGACGAGCATCAAAGAACCTGTAACTTCTACAATCCTAATAGCAGCGAGGAATGGGTGCTGACCGTTGGCTGATAAATGTGCGCCTGCCTTATAGTTCCACCATAAATTTCATTGCAATTGCATTGGCTCTCAATTACTCGACTCGAATAATTACTAGGCTTCTCAAAAGTCGTCGATTACTCAAAGTCGTCGATTATTCAAGTTACTCAATTCCTCAAATCATGTTTATATTTTATTCCAATTACCCCCTTAAGAACCTGCCTGGTTTCGGCAGTTGCAGCAGGGTACAATGGACAGTAGCTAACAGGCTGCTCTGCAAACACGGAAGAGTTGCTAGCAACATGCATAGATGGTGCCGAGGCCAATTCCCTGACTGCCCAAGGTGTTGCGGGGGGGGGAGGAGCAGGCGGTTGATCATTTAGTTCTGCGATGTTCGGAGGCAGCTGTTGAGGGTGGATTTGAAGCAGTACTGGAGTGCTCAGAGTACTTCAAGAGCTGGCTGAGAAGGAGTGAAATGGATGTGTGACACCAAACGCAACTACTACTACCCCCTTAAGAAGATGCATTGAGATTTGTCATTTTGGAATTCTTTTTTTCAAAACAGCCACTGATTACAGGTTACAAACAAAAAAGTTTTTACCTGGGAAGCTTTTCTTTTAGAATTTTTTCTTTTGTTGTCCATCACGGCTTTTGTGTTTGTTTCCCGAGCGAGAGTCTTCTCTTGACTTCCAGCAGCACAGCATTGATGGCCACACCTGATTTATGCTAAGGATTATTTACATTATCATTGATTACTGGTAAAAGACACAAATCATTCATTGCTTGCAAAAGACACAAAAAGGGTTCAAGTAGCATCTAAATGCCTTTAACCAATGCTCGTAGTACCAAAAATACCAAAACCTGTCCAAGTTAGAAAATGATACATCGAGTAATCGTCGCGATATACCCTTTCAAACTTTTAAATCGTGCTTATCAAAAATGTGTTATTTGAATCCCGTTCATAATTTTTTGATTTGAAAAAACAGTCGTTTCTCGCAGTTAGTTTAATTTATTTTTTTTTAATGGTTTTTTTACGCCTTGTGCTCCCCTTTAACAGCGGCTAGGGCGGTGCCCATATATATATATGGGATTTTTGCAGAAGCATAGAGCACTTTAAGACCGGATGCCCTTCCTGTCGTCAACAATGGCCCTTCTGGGAATCGAACCCGTACGCTCTAGCATAGAAGGCAAGTGAACTATCCACTGGACCACGGCGGCTCAAGAGAGCTATATTTTGTATCCGGGCATTTTGTGGCAGTAATAACGCTTTGATGTAGTTATAATTGGGATTCCTACAAAAACGGTTTTTGTGATGTTATCAATATAGTCCTCTAAGTGTTTGCAATCTGCCTTCTAATTAGCGATGTATGTACTTGCTGAATCTTGCGCGGGGCGATGCTTTATTTAATAAAAAACGCAATTGTAATATCATTACACTTAATCTTCTATTTAGCTCCAAATATGTCTGTATCGATGAAAATATATACGAGAAAGATATGATACTTTATCATTTTGAGTTCTTAGCTGTTAGCCTAAATCCTAAACTACTTTAATTAATTAACCTGGCACAAAATTCCATTAAGAGCTCATGACATTGAATAATACCGACGAAAGTGTTTGAGGCGATCAGATTCTCATTACCGGCAAAGTCAAAGACAATGTAAGAGAGACTTTAAGAGGCACATGCAACCGGAATCCTTTGGGAGACGGATGAAACTATAACGAATTGCAGCAGGAGCAGATTGTTGCTTTTGATGAGGCAAGTACGCCCTAGCATCCGTTGCGGATCCAAACAAACTTCTCTGCATTAAGGGTTTTGACTTGCGCATGAGCTTTATCAACCTGCATTTCTCTCATCGACTATGACGATAATAACTGAATTTTTCTGAACAGTTCCTCGCAGTCTCTCCGTCAAAGACCCCTGGGGGCCCGAGATTAAAACTACCCTCAATCGGGTTTGGGATAAACTGCCATGATAATCATAATTCAGAGACAACAAATTGGTGATAAATTTTACGTGGGCCTTCCCACCAGCATCTCCATTCGTACGAAAGTATGTACTTTACAAAACTAAATATTTAGCTTTTAAATGTCATAATTTCTGACATTAATGTATTCATTCGAGAAGCGAAGGGGCCATACCCTGCTAGTCTTGCAGGACCTGCAAACTGGACCGCTTGTGCGGAAAGGACATGTCGACAGCCACTTTCGTGCTAAGAATCATCTACTGATTACACACTTTCCCCGTAGGATCTGAACAAGGAATCGCTTGCTATCTATAAGACATTCTACTTTGATAATGCAGCTGCTTATAAGGCTACTTCATGCTTTAACACAATAAAATTGGATGAGATCTTTTAAATCTTTGACAGTCCGTAGTTTCATGTTCCACTTTTCTGACTTTTGAAAGAGTTCTATGATTTTGGGCGGAATTTCGCGTCACTCTTCCTCGATGCGAGGTCAAGTTGCCTGATGGAAAAGTACGCATGCGCCATCTAGCCTCATCTTCCCCACGTTGTTTATAAAATGATGCATGTCACACGTGAAGAAGGAACTTTATGCAGAAAGCGGGATAGCATAAATGCTACAATTATGAAGTTATCCTTCTTCGAGAACGGATAGCACTTATAACATGGCAGAAAATAAAGGACAAGATATCCTCTCTGCTGCTCTTGGACAAAGCGGACTCAGCTTCGACTTTTTAGACGACAATTCTTCGGATATATTCTCTTACCAGGACAATGTTTCTGCCGCTGCGAACCCTGTCACTGCTCCACATGCCAATGGTACCGATAGTGGAGCCTCGGAAGAGAACCCGGAGCTGGAGCAACTACTAGGCCTTATTTCAGACACCAGACCATCATCTCATGATGTATCAGGAAAGTCTGTGACCACACAGGGAGCCGTCGGTGTCATGTACAAAAACTACGCAGTGATGATAAACATGACATCTACCCAGGCAGATAACCTCCCGACTGATACGATACAGAAGGAAGTAGAAACTGTTTCCAGTAGCATGTTAACTACGAGCAACAACGAAGGCTTAGGTGGAGCAGATCTTGGATTTTTCCTTAAAGATTTTGCAAATGACAGTTCGTCGCAGCCAAATAAAGTATCTCCGTTCACGATTACTTTAAGCGAGAAGCAGTCGGGTGGTATTAGTACTAATGTTCAAGCATCACAGTCGCACTCTGCATTACTCCCCGGAACAAATGTACCAAGAACATTGGGTTTGTCAACTCCGCCTAACTTACCGCTCGTGCCAAGGTAACAAGTTAAATCCAGTAGATAGACGAGCATTAAGCATAATCGGTTTCGACCTTAAACAACATGTAGCGCTACTGTGGCCTAAGCAGGACAACACATCGTTTTCCTGCAACCCTCAGTAATTTGTAACAGACTGATGTTTAACCCAATTAAGTTACTTGTTAGACCCACATTACTCATGTGGTACTACTCCGCCAACGTTTATTCTTACTGTTATTCTAAACTTTCAACTCGTTAGGTTCGTATGGTTTAGTTGATGTGCACTGATGGTTCTCAAACTTGATTTCCATGAGAGGAATCAAGGGAGAGGGTACGACTGGGAGGCCTTTGCAACCTTGGCCTTTGATTCATAGTCGAGTTTGCCTCTCTGTTGGCAGCAATTAAACTACGATGGTGATAGAAACAATATGCATTTTGCATAAGCTGCATCACATGCTCATTGGGGACATGTAGCCAGCCTGTTGTAAGCATCAATACCTTTAAACCGCATTTAAGTAATCTTCAATTGGAAATTAGGTACTTGAGTACTATGACTGAAATTTTTTTTATACTAGCCTTTGTATTATCAGTGATCAGCCTTTCGTTGTTTTTTAGAGCACTAAACAGTGATGCAAACCATTGTTCCACAGGTCCTTGGTGTCACAGTGCTCCGTCTTTTTATGTTCATACACAAACTTTTATGCAAACAATTCTAAGTGGTAAAGAAAATTAAACAATGTTTTTATTGTGAAAATTTAGCAACTTAAAATATGAATCAAAAATAATTTATGTCAGTGATCAGTATTAATGATTATTTGTATCCAACATAAACTGTGTATCAGTGCAGATTTGTATCTGAAGGGGTGCCGATTTAAATATAGTTGGTGGATCCCGATGGTGAAATACATTGTTTCCATCCATATTATATTAGCAAGGAAAAGGAGACATTAAACTGAGAATGATAATGATCCATGTTTTGTTTAAAACACTGTTTTCTTTTCTACATTTATAATTAGGAGTCTTATTTAATTGCAACACTTCCAACTGTTGAAGCTTACTTTAGAAAGACAATTCATCATTCACATTCATGATCATCATTTTCACAACCATAATTATCATCATTACTGTCAGTTTAACATCCACTTTCCATGCAAGTGTGGACTGGATGGGGTATATTAATAACCTACTTCCAGTCACTACCTTTTACCACATTACTTCTTTCCATGATTAAGGAAGGCACCAAAAATGTTTAAATAGGTGTATGGTATTTAACTTTTTGCATCACACTGTAGAATTATATCAAAGTGTAAATTTTTGTTTTAGGTTATCGTCAGTACATGTGGAGCACAATGCACATGGCTCTGTAATACCAGATAGACCTAAAGAGGTATGTTAGGTTCTTAATATCATAGCTTGGAGCCTCTGCTGTTCAATTCACCCCATGTGTTGTTATGTA
>JAAAKM020006971.1:146656173-146684120 GCA_010016025.2 Alatinidae sp. Z8VKAUB7J3 | reverse complement strand
GTCGCAGAATTACATACCTGAACCGATCAGCTGTACTGCACCTATGGCACAGGCTTCGTCTACATAACACGATCAACAGCATGTACCATAGTATCATTTAAATACGGCTGAAATGTTCAGATTTCAGAAGTGCTGTTGAAAATGTTGAGAGAAGGTACATTTACTGTATATGCTGAGGGTGTTAGGTTACACTGAGTCAGTTGATGTGCTTTATTCAGCAAGTTTCACGTAAACCAGAGGGCAGACTACGATAACAGTACATTTGCTTATTTTGGTTGTAATACTTACCCATCGATTAAGACTGATACTTGTCTAACAGGGTTTTCCTGTTTTTCTGATTTGAAAGGCAGGTGTGACACATAGCAGAATGCTATGTCAATATGCCAAGGCATAATTGCGTTAACGGATTCAAAAAAGAAAAAGAAAAGAAAAAATACAATATAGAAACTACTGTAGGAAAGCTATAGCCTTCCTGGCCATCTCTATCTATAGTCAATAATAACAGTAACGGTATGTCTTAAAACACGTATCTTTGCTGCGTTTGTTACTTATACACTTCCTACAACGGTCTCTGTGTTAAAAACATGATCTTTCTTCGATTTGATTTGCATGGCATCAATAACTGTGAGGGCTCTCCCTTGTTACAATGAGTTTGATGACTATTTCAGGTTTCCAAGCGCCGTCAGTTATCCCTTTTACGCTCCCCGAGTACCAACAGTGTGGCAAATTGAGGTTTGTCTCACAAAAGCGGACACAAATAAGAACAAAAGTGAATAAATACTAGTAGGTAAAATTACAAATGAGCCGTGGGAGAGCAAACAGGGTAGCTGTAGTCGATTTTAAAGATATTTTATAATGTTTCTACGAATGAGATCACACATCACCATCCACTGTTTCAACATCAAAAAATACTGCACCACACGTTTGTGCAATTAGTTCCACTAATCCTACTGATTCTGCTTTATCGAGGAGTCTGTTGGTCTTTTCAAGTACTACCTTCCTCAACTTCTCGTTTTCAAGCTGTGCTTGCAAGACCTTGGCTTGTAAGTTCCGAATAGAGTACACACCATTTGACGGAAAACCAACAGCAACCGCGCGTCTCTTTGTGTTCGATTCATTGTCATTTAGACTTCGTTTTAAACTTGATGTCGCTGCTATTGTAGGACCTTGGTGGGTCGCAGTCCCAATGTCTGGTTCCGGTTCACCGTCACCTGTATCTTGCACGGTCAACATTATCGGAGAGTCACGTGATCTTGCAGAAGTTGATGCTTCCTCTGCATGTGATGAGGATACACCAACAATGTAACATTTAGGAAGAGGTTCGGTCGAATCGACATCATGGAAAGAAGTGGTATCACTCAAGGTTCCACAGGCTACAGAGGACGAATCGTTATTATATTGAAAATTCTTCGCTTCTAAACTTTTCTGAAGTACGTCGTCGGGACCAAACTGTAGTCTGCAAGAGGGACCTGTTATCTTCAAATTATCACAGTTATCTGTATCTCCTGAGACGTCTGCTGCCTTTCCCAACGGCTGGAACTTCATATAATGCCAATGTTTCTTAATTTTAGTCATATCGGTTACAAGTCCTGGATTTTCTCTTTTGATGGTATCAGTGATTATTGCCCATGCTTTGTTCCTGGTCTTGTTTGCTTCCATGCTGCGGCCTGGAGCTTTAACATCTCCCCAGTTTTCTTTGACTAGTTTTTTCTATATCAATCCTAAAGGATATGCCCATGGAATCTACAGTAATATGAATACTAAAAAACTCATAAGTTGTGAAGGTGTTATACACTGGATGTGAACTTGGATGGACAGAGAGGAGTGCTATGATTTAGGTATAACATTGTTTGTATATAACTCTAGCATGTTTCAGACACTTGATCTTTAGACTCTGTTTGATCAGAGGAATTCAAAAGGCTTTGAATATATTTTTAAATTTAGATATATGCTGATATGAGGGAAGAAAAAATGGTTGAATACTGGTTAGCTGACTGTGGAAACGTTTTCTGTATTTTTATTGCACTCACTAGGATGTTACAACAAGTTCAGGCCAATCTGACAGAATCCAAAATCTGGAGAAGGAGAACAAGGACTTAAGGAAATGTAAGTTAAATCATGTTTTTCTTTTATCCTTTGAAATCTAGTTACTTGGAACTACTTAATGTGTGGGATCCTTTCTTGAGTGGAAATGAAAGGTGGTGATGAAAAATCATAATTGTAGTTAGTGTTTGTTACACATCATAAGGTTACGTTTTATCTGCTCTTAGTGTTGTTTATTTTTTGTAAATTTTCTTAACTAAGTTTTGTCAGGGATTTGTACCTACAACTTGTGTTAGTAGGAGAGACATTTTCCAAAAGTGATTTTCATCAAATGTAACTGATCCCACACTCTCTCAAATATATACTATAACTGTAAGTGCTAAATGCTGATTTTCTTTTTATCTTGCTTAAGCATTCTGTGAATTGGTTTAACATTTGGTGTTGAATTCCGTTGGCTTAAGGGCCAATTTCATAGGTGGTTGGCATTGTAAGTCTTTCAGTGGCTAATTGTCTTATAATCACCCAAGACAAATGTGTGTAATATGTAGCTTTTTGTGCGTCTGATAAAACTTAAGTGTCAGCATACTTCATTACACCAACTTTATCAAAAAGAATTTCTAACCAACATGGTAGAAAGTTGAAAACACATGGTTTATCATAGTTTTTAGACAGGTTCTTCAATATACACCATGATGTACTTGAATACCTCGTGAAGCATACTGATTACATGGTAGCACTTCCATTACTGAATATAGGCCGCAAGCTAATTTTATAGGGTTCTACAGAAATGTGTGTCGATCTCGATTCCCTTCAATATTAACCCACCAGTATGCGCTTAAGTTTCTGCATACAGGGTATAATAGGCTGTTACGAAAGGAAGGAGTGACAAAGATGATAGAAATGAGTTAGTGTTATACTAAAAGTGTTCAGGTCATAAGAATGGGCAAATCAATGAGTTAGAAGTGAGTTCCAAAGTTGTGGAGATTAAAGTATAAGCTGTGGTCATGGAAATGCTTGACTTGTCGATACCCGAAACGTCATTGTTATAAACCCGCTATGACTAATGAGTCGGGCGAAATGGGGCAAATCGTTCTTGAACAATTGAAGGAAGGTCATTAGAGCACTTCCCATGGTAATAACAGAGAAAAAAACCACGACTGGCGACATTCCTGAGATGTGGTACGTGCTGATAAGCTGAAATAGGAGAGAGGCCAACCAAGCGACAGACTCGCCTCTAAACACAGTTAAGCAGATCCAAATGATGAGATGGTGCACCTTCGCGAATATGGTAACAGTTTTACATTCAATGACGATTTTTGATTTGGGAAGGTATCAAATGGCTTCGGATGTACATTATGAGCTCGGTAAACAGCCATCCATCCAGGAATAAGATTTATCAGTCGATTTAAAATGAGAATTTTGGGAAAAGATTAAGTGAAAGATGAAGATCAAGCTATTTCAGACCTTTCGTCAAGTATTTCAACTACCTGAAAATGTGATATGTCAAACCTACAATCCATGTGAATGTGACGAATATAGGGAGGAACCTTACTGAAAGACATGTTTGGTCGTTGATCGGTTGACAAGTACCAGTCATTTCTAACCCCATTTTAAACTGCCTTGAGGTATGCCATGCGGTACACCAGTATTAATGAAATGCTTTTAACTGAACAATTAACACTACGCAAATTAACACAACTATAACAACAATAAAGCAACGAGTTGCTGTTAATGAAGGTCATCTCACAAGTAATATACCGCAGGGGGAGATCTAAAGGAGCAAAGCAGCGTGGTATACCCTGTTAAAGGCGTGGGATATACCGAGGGTTATGCTCATCCCCTTTGATCACATTTTTGTTTTGTAGTGGTTGAAAACCTGACAGCCTCCATGGCCAAATTGGAGACAAGGGTACAGAAACTAGAAGGTTAGTATGAATAAAACAGTACCGGCAGTCGGTAAGTAAGGATTTGATATTATAACTCGTTATATATAGTCTTTGTTAAATAGAGTGCCTGAAATGTATTTTTACGTATTTGATGGTCCTCTATCACCGATCTGGTTATTGTTTCCATTCTTTCTTCTACCTTAGCTGATCTTCCTGATTGCCTCCTAGAAACGACTACTCGACCTTCACGTATTCGCCGGGGCACGTGCTGCCTGACCTGTATTACGTATTTGGAAAATGTTTCTGAAAATAATTGGGCAACAGCTTGAGGAGACAAATTCGAACGCGGCTAGAATCGAACTGCCGCTTCGGTTCTTTGTTTTTCAGGGGGAAAGAGGCGGGGACTTCCGGCAAATCTTCGGAGGCAGTATTTAGATGTCGATTAGCTTGTCTCTTCGATGGCAACTTCTGTGGCAATTACCTTTTTGCCGTGGGAAAAATTACGGGGGCTGTATGTGTAGCAGTACACATCTAGTCAATAGCAGGTATTGCATAATAATCCCAAGTGAGGTCGGTACTGTCCATTGATTTGGCTTATATGTTTTCGAAATATTTCTTTGGCACCCTGGGCCATTTATTGTTAAGGTGTACCATGAACAAGTGTCGGGTCTAGTTCTAAGTTATAAAGATCCTGTGAAGGAATCAGTTGGAAGGAATTAAACAACGCAATGGTCAAATTCGCATCGCAAGAATGCATCGTCAGCGTTATTGAACAAATAATAAATTATTTTGCTAAAAATTTTCTACTTTCGGTTCTAATTATTTCTTGTGTCGGTGCTTTATAGGCTCCTCAGGGAAAACAGAAGCACCCTCCAAACCAGCGGAACAAAAGGTAAGGGATATTACTATTAGCTGTCATTCTGAAGAGGACTGAGTTATTTGGTAATCAAGTGAAGATGTCCGTTTCCGCTCTAAATTCGAGGAGGAGTATCGGTTCATTGAGGGGCACTTTTACGACCGTGTCGTGTTACGTTTATAAAGTAGAAGCCTAGCCTTTAAAGTAATTTGATGAGTACTCATTAGTATTAAATGGTCCTGCAACACCATGCAGAGTAATATTCTTCTCTCTCTCTTTCTTAACCAGGGAATACATAAACTATATGATGTGACGTCATCGTCACACTTGCATAATATAAACGTGTACTTAAATGACTAATGTTATCCATTCTATTTTTGTTTTTCTGCATTCATTCCTACAAATCTTGCTCTCCTTAAAAACACTGCTTAACTTGTCATTATTTTGCACTTTCGTTGTCCTATATGTGCTCATTGACTTCACTTGACTTATCTTCACTAGATAATCATGGTATTGTTCCTTTCCTTTTTCATTTATTTTTACTTTACTTTACTTAATTAATTTGGTTTGATCTTTTGTAAACTTTCCATTCTCTTTTACGATTCCTTGTTATTATTATCTAATTTATTTTACATCGTATATATTTGTTGCCAACGCGTTTTGAAACTGCTTACTTTTGTTGTTCAAAGAAGCCAGAGAAGGAGGAGGAGGACGAGGAGGAGGAGGAGGACGACGACGACGATTTTGACCTATTTGATTCGGACGAAGAGGTACGGAGTATTTCCATTCAATTAGATGTTATTTTTTGTTGGTAGATTGATTAGTTAGAAGATAAATATTGTTTCTTTGGATTGATGTATTCGAAATGGAGTAAAACAAGATTGAATTACAAAGGTATAGCGAAACGATAGAAAGCTTAGCAGAAGATTGTACAAAACCAGATGTATTCCTGTTATCCAGCTGTAGTTCTCATGAATTGTTTTAATTTTATTTGCTTTACTAGACTTCCGTTTTTAGCAACTAGTGCTTTATTGTAGAAACACGGTACAACTTTCAATGAAAATACGTTTTTAGATGCTCGTCTGGAACACCCTTCCTAGCAAGATAAAATATGAATATTGCCCCTATTTACGTATTTGTAGGCCTGCCCCTATTTTCGTATTCCTTAGGCTTGCCCCTTTTTGTATTTTTTAGGCCTTTGGTATATCTTATACCCGCCCCTATTTTCGTATCCTTAGGCCTGCCCCTATTTTAGTATTTTTAGGTCTGCCCCAATGTTAATATTTCTAGGTCTACTCTTGGGTGCCTAATAGACGCCCCCCCCCGCGCTAATTAATTTTTCAAAAATTTCCAACCAGGACGTTCTTATTTCACCCCCCCCCCCCCCCGCCTATTAATTTTGAAGTAAACTCTCACCCATCACAAGTTTTTGAGGAGGTACTTCGACGGGCAAGTAGATAATATCTTTATTAAAATATGAAAATCACACAATAAAAAGATGAAGGTTGTATTTTCCTACGTTTAGGAAGTTGCAGTTGATTCTAAACATTGATTCTTGACTTTCTGTCTACACAGCCCTATTACATTTTTGTCGTTTTCCAGCCCCCTTCGTCTATTCCACCCCCTCCCCCCGTTTATTAAGTTTTTGGGAGTTTTCCAACCTTCCTGTTTATTCCAACTCCCCTTCTATTAGGCACTCAAGAGTACACTATTTGGTTCAGACCCGTAAAAAAATAGGATATACTTAAGCCTAAGTCCTTTAATGGCGACCCTTGCTTTGAGGGACTCCCTTGAATAAACGCCTTCTTTTACGGAACTTTAATTAACATCCGTGGCATTATTCTAATATTACCTTGTATCTGATATAGCGTGTATGCCCTATTTTCCAGGACGACGGAGAAAAAGAGAAATTAAAAGCTGAACGGCTTGCACAGTACAAGGAGAAGAAAGCGAAAAAGCCCGGTCCAATTGCAAAGTCGACGATTGTGCTCGACATAAAACCATGGGACGATGAAACTGATCTCGGGGAAATGGAGAGGCTAGTACGAGCTATTGAAACTGATGGATTAGTTTGGGGAGGAAGTAAGTTTTTCTTTATTTTACTGCAAAGCGTGTTGCTGTTTCCCGTGTTACTATTGATAGCAGTTTTGGGAGTGACACTTGGTAGCACACTCCCTTTCCTTGTTTCTTACAATTGTTATAACATGCAGGGCCACAGTACAACTGTAGGAGTACACAACCAGAGGAATCAGACGCATTTTTTATTAATGCAGTATTAGTGGAAATGAGTTGGAACTTGTTTTTGCATCTATACGTAGGATCACGTTCACTCTAGCTCAAGTTTTCAAACCTTGAGCATCTGAAATAGTACCTTTGATACACACCCGTTTGATCCGTTCAGTAACAAGGTTTTGACAGAACAAGCAATTTCTACTTTCATATAAGATATTCCAACAATTCTACCCATTTTCAACATGAGCATAATTTGGAGCTGCTGTTGTTGGTTCTGCTACCCTCCTTCCTCGACAGCCCCCGCCCCATGAAACTTTTAAGTCATGATTACGTGTTCCATGCTCTGACCAAGTACAAGGCGGTTCTTGTGGGCATATATACCCACGTGACGACTTGTTATTTACGCGTTGGTGTGTAGTACGAAAATAATATTTATATTTATATATCTTCTACAGGTAAAATACTTCCCGTTGCTTATGGTATTAAGAAGCTTTGTATCAACTGTATTGTGGAAGACGAGAAAGTTGGAACCGACTTTTTGGAAGAGAAGATAACCGAACTTGAAGATTTAGTAAGTCCACCTTTCATTGTGGTTTAATCCGCCACAGTTAGTCCGTCATGCCATACGCAATTCGTTTAACTACCCGCCACACTACCGTTACTGCACACCAGTGTACCGGCTACAATTTCATCTTCACGATCGATGTTCAATTTGCCTTCGGCATCTACGATGAGATTGAAGAAATTCAATAAATTACGTGCATATAGCGTACTGGAATCAGCCGCCACCAGACTCGGGATATTCGCAATGCCCACCAGATGGACACCATGCTTGACAACGGTTTTATCCAACTCCGATATCGGACAGTTGCCGCCCGCTTCAACAGCCATGTCCACAATAACCGAACCCGGTTTCATTGCCTTCACAGTCTCTTCTTTGATCAATACAGGTGCAGGACGGCCCGGAATCAGCGCGGTGGTAATAATGACATCGGCGGCACTGGCCTTAGTATGCACCAGCTCACCCTGACGGCGTTTATAATCCTCGGACATTTCAGTTGCGTAACCACCCGCCGTTTCCGCTGATGCTTTTTCTTCATCGGTCAACGGTACTTCGACAAATTTCGCGCCCAGACTTTCAACCTGTTCTTTTACCGCCGGCCGCACATCGAAAGCCTCAACAACCGCACCGAGCCGTTTCGCGGTAGCGATTGCCTGCAACCCGGCCACACCCGCACCAAGAACGAGAACCCGCGCCGCTTTGACGGTACCCGCCGCGGTCATCAACATGGGGAAAAACCGCTGATAAATATCCGCGGCCAAAATCACCGCTTTATAACCCGCAATATTCGCCTGGGAAGACAGCACGTCCATATTCTGAGCACGGGTAATCCGCGGCAGTTTTTCCATGGAAAACGCGGTCAGGCCGTGCTGCGCCAATGCTTCAATCCCGTCGGTCTTGTGCGGCGCCAGTAAGCCGATCAATATGGCATCTTTACGTATCATCGCCAATTCATCAGCTTCCGGACCACGTACTTTAAGGATAATTTCGGATTGGCTATATATGGTTGCTGCGTCGGTAACAATTTTTGCGCCAGCCGCCTCAAACTCTGAATCAGGTATGCTCGCCCCTGCACCCGCACCGGATTGCACGGATACAACGTGAGTATCCTGCGCGGTTAATTTTTTAACAGTCTCCGGCGTGGCTGCCACTCGTGATTCTCCCGCGCGTATCTCTGCGGGTATGCCTATATGCATCGATGATCTCCCTTATTTTGCCAACAGGCTTGCAAACAATAACGTTTATCTTATGTAGAATGATTAAAAGAACTAAAACAATGGATATCCGTATTAAATAGCGAATTATAAATCAATTTGCACGTCGCGTAACTGCTTCCTGAATAGAGAAACCGGTAAAAGCGTCTTAAAATTCAACCAAAATACCCTGGCCGGTATCACGGGCGCGTTGGAAAGCCAATGCCGCAACCGCCAGATCTCCCAGGGCCAGTCCGCGAAAAACAAATGCCGTGCGTTGCGCACCGGTCACGCGTCCGACCACCTGTTCGTTGACCAGACCGGTCAAGTCACCGCAAACCAGATCCGGTCGAACTAGTGGACTGGACATTTGAGATTCCTGTTCTTGATCGTCGATAAAAATACGATCAAAAACCGGCATGCTGTCAGGATACCAGGGCATGGCAAGGTCGGTCATGGTTACAAATGCACCCTGTTTTAACCAGTGCGCATCGAGAAACGGCTGCAATTGCGGCGACAGCGTCACCGACGTGACGACGAGATCGGCATCGCGCACGGCATCATGCGCGGTCTTGCTGGCAATCGCAGACAATCCCAGTTCTCTCGCAGTACGGCATAATGCATCTCGGTTTACGGTACCACGGCCGAATGCACGGATTTCGCGCAACGGAAAAAGGTCGGCAAATAATTTCAAATGACTGTGCGCCTGCACGCCACAGCCGATAAACGCCGCGACGGCCGCATCGGCATTGGCCAGCCGTTTGGCAGCGACCGCGCTTAACCCCGCTGTGCGTACGGCCGTCACCCAGCCTCCGTCCAGAATCGCCAGCGGAATGCCGGTATCGCTGTCGAGTAGTGTAACCAGCGCATAAATACTTTTTAATCCCCGTGCGGTATTTTTGGGATTCAATAGCAGTGTTTTTACCGCCAGAATTTGCGGATCGTCAGCGGCGGATAGCGTCGCCATCATATACCGGCCATCCGGCGGGGTAATGACCGCCTTAGGCGCATTCCAGGCATTTGTGCTGTGCCGGTGCTTTAACACCTGTTCTATACTGTCCAGCACGGCGGTCGAAGACAACCCCAGTTTTTCCAGGACGACGCCTGACAATAAACGAATTTTCGTAGCCTGTTGACGATTCATGGTGCTCGTTATCCTGACAGCACAATATTTCCGATCACGGGCAGTTTAACCATCCATGGGTTCGTCGAAATACCAAAAGTAAGTCCGAGCAGATTGAATTCAAATCCCTCCACCCGACTCACCACAACACCCAGCAGTCCGAAAATCGATATTTGCAGACCGTTGCCGCTCGGCGGTTTGCCAATCAACCGATAACCCGAGAAATCCTTACCGATCGCCGTAGCCGGCAGATTCAGCTCGAGTTCCGGTATCGTGCGCGAAACCCAGGCGGTAAATGTGTTGGAATTCGGACCCGGCCACAGGGTATATTTCCGCGCATAGGGGTATTCCTGTGCAGCCTGGCCAATACGCTCGATCAATGCATCTACACCTTCACCCCGCTTGTCGGCCAGCACGACGGGCTCATTGCCGTACCAGTAACGATCCGGAATCTGATCATAGATCGCCAGTACCGGCAACCGGCTGCGCCGCCGCCAGCCAAGCACTTCGTAAATGGTATAAGTTTTAGCATGACTTGGTTTTACGGCAATCCAGGTGTGAATGCCGAAATAACCCCGCCAACTGAAAGCGCGCGCGCCGTAAACCTGGATAACGGCTTCCGGCGTCACAACGGGATCGGGCGCAATACCCGCCGACATACGGCTGGCGGTACGCCAGTTACTTTGTACGTCTGCTGCATAAAGGCACGACAAGACCGCGCACACGATGAGTACTGGCGGCAAATAACCGGTTCGCATGGATTGCAAATTCATCAAAACGAACGGTTATAGCATTTTTGACGGCGCGATGCTATTCGTAATCGGATAATGCAATCACCGCATGCCGGTGAACAATGTCCGCCTGATACGGGTGAGTCAGTTTGGAATACCGAGACTGAATTTTTTCAACGTAGGCTATTGTTTCCGAATAAGGCGGTACACCCTGATGCCTTTCCACGGCACCCTCTCCGGCATTGTACGCAGCAACGGCAAGTGTGACGTCACCCTTGAAAAAAGCCAGCAACCAGCGCAGATACGCCATACCACCCTTAATATTTTCTTCAGCGTCGAATGTATTTTTCACGTGAAAACGCTCGGCCGTTTCAGGGATCAGCTGCATCAATCCCTGTGCATTTTTGTGGGACACAGCTTGCGAATTGAATGCGGATTCCACAGAGATGACAGCCATGACCAGCGCGGGGTCGAGCGCGTACTGCGGTGCCAGATGTTGCACCAGTTCAAAATACGGCTTATCGGAATAATCGATAACATTCTCATTCACGGCATTTTGAATACATTCGGGCAATACCGGCTCGACTGACGAGTCCAGATAGCGCAGCATTTTTCCGGCATGCTCGTGTCCCTGCTCCAACGCCATGTTGAATAACTGCGCGGCCACACCGTCATGTCGCGGCACGCCCCTGGCGTTGGCGTACATCCAACCCAGATCATACAGCGCTTCGTCGTGACCGAGATTGATCGCCTGGCAGTAAAGCGCGATCGCTTTTCCGTAGTCTCTGGATAACCCTTCGCCATGTTCATACTGTTTCGCGAGCACAACGAGCGTCCGGGCTCGTTCAGCGGTGTCGGTCGCCTCGTCATTCTCGAATGCCGAAATAATAGTGCCAGCGAACAACGTGCTGCTCAAAAAAAAGCAAATAAAAAATAACCAGTACTGTTGTGTTTTCTTCGAATACATAACGAATCTTAAAAATGCCTCCAACTCATAGACGGCACCATCAATGTGAAAATGTTTGCTAGTAGGTTGTCTCTACGTTTGTTATTTACAAATATCAGCAAGCAAAATCCATGCCCACATAAAACCTTTTTGTTAGTCAACGTCTTACATCCATTCAAATTTTTTCAAGTATCAGGTGTAAAAAATTTCGACATCCTACAGTGTAACAAAACTACAACATATGAAACCAACGGCCGCTTTTTACGACTCATTTAATCTATTGATATTTTGACCATTTTTCAACCGCCCAAAATAAAATGGTTATACATTGATTTGGCAGGAAAAAATCAGCATTTTCCAGCTTGACTGAACTGTGTTTTAGCCAAATAATCCGCACATAAGCTGATCATCAACGCCAACAGTCGCGCGTTCTGCTTTATTTTACCAGTTGTTTATGTAAGTGTTGTGGAGTGGCGAAATGCTGCGTTGGCAAAAAACGGTTCTCACCTATGCGATTTTCGGCCTGATCGGACTAGGTTCTCCCGTTTTTGCCTGCGCGACAACTACCATTTTACCCGACGAATACCGGCAGAAAATAGACTTGGCGGTGATGCGTAACGCGATCGACCGGCCCGCATTACTGGCCACCATTACCTGGATCCGTCAACTTGCCCAGAGCACGCAAAATCCAACCGTCATCGCGGAACTGGCTCGCCTCGAATGCGCCAATGCCGAGGTTGAAAACGAAACGAAACAGCGTATTGCGCTCTACAGCCGGTGCATAGAAACCGCCGACATCGCATTGGCGAACAATCGCGATGAAGTGGCGGCGTTGTACTGGAAAGCGGTCGCGCTGGGGAAATTGAGCGAAGAAAAAGGCATTCTAAACGCCCTAAGATCGACGCGCCCGATGGAAAAATTATTTCTCCGCGTCATTGAACTCGACGAAAATTACGACAACGCCGGCGGCCACAAGGCACTTGGCCGCATGTACTTTAAATTACCGGGATTTCCGATCAGCTTCGGTAATAAAGAAAAAGCGTTGTATCACCTGCGGCGCGCCTACGAGTTATTCCCCTATGACATTATCGCACTGGCTTTTTACGCCGAAGCACTGTTTGAAACCGGCAACAAAAGTGAAGCGCGCCAGATTGCACAATTCATTCTGACAGCACCGATCGAACCGGAAAACGTATTCAGATACAACGCGTTCCTCGACATCGCTCACGAAATTCTCAGAAAAACCATGTAACCGGCATCGGTACCGCCCCGAATACCGGGTTACGCGGCTCAATATAAAAAATTTGTACATTTCGACAAATATCCGGTAAAAATAACAATACATATTGTCAGAAACAGAATACCTTAATTTTACGCACGACTGCACTTTCGCAAAAACCCGGGACACCTAGAGCTATGGAAATGTACTATGGGCAATGAAATACCCTCCAGTCAATTCAGCACCGAGGATGTCGATCGGTTCAACGCTAACCTGCGAGACGAAACTCAGCTGATCAGCCGCTGGTTTTTGGAAAACCGCTTCGCTCCCGAACGGCACATGTTCGGTTACGAACTTGAGGCTTGGTTGATTGATAAAAATTACCAGCCCGCACCCATCAACGAACCTTTTTTGATCGCACTCGATCACGCACTGGTCGTGCATGAACTCGCCAGCTTCAATTTTGAACTAAACAGCCTGCCGCAACATTTAAGCGGTCAGGTTTTCAGCGACATGTTCCACAACCTGAGCCAACTGTACGACACCTGCCGGCAACAGGCACGGCAATTCGACGTAGACATACTGGCGATCGGCATCCTGCCGACAGTCAAGGAAACCGATCTCACGCTTGATAACATGTCCAATTCATTACGCTACCGCGCGCTGAACGAACAGGTTTTGCGATTGCGCCACGGCAAACCGCTGAATATCGTATCATAGGAAAGGCCAGGTCTGCATTTCATTTGGCCTTACTGGAGTCAGTCCACATAAAAGCAAGAAAACCTTTGCTATGCAGACAGAAAGAATTCGTTTTCTCACTAGGCCCATTCAATTAATCTTGTTTTAGTGGATGCTGATTGGTTCAAAAACACAAGCCATTGAGGCAGTCCACATTCTGATTGGCTCTTTCAAAAATACTGTTGGATGCACTCTTTCACACACTTCATTTCGGTTATTCTGAAGTTAGTACTCTGAGGAGTGTCAGACGAAAAGTTCTCAAATACACAATGTTTTCGCTATTTCTTGCAATAAATATTTCAAGAAAATCCTTCCTACAAATAACTTCCCAAGGTAGTACCTCAACTCGACACACTTGCTAACTGTACGTATTGCATGTTTTTGATTAACGAAACGGGTGACTAAGTGCAACTGACAAAAATTTTCGCTGTTTATATTTTACAGTTGGTATTTGTGACCAGTCGTTTTCAATGCTTGATTAGCTATTTTCTACGGAAACAAGAGATGTCGTACATTGCAATCCTCGTCCCACTTGGTAATTTACAAATATGGCTTTTCTGTCTGCGAATCAGTTTTTAGCTTACCCCATAGAAGAAGAAATTAACCGTAACCGTACAATTTGATTCTAAGTTCCAGAATATCCAAAGTCAAAATGAGCGAGGGATGCGTGGAAAGTTTAAAATACTAGAGATATGAAGGATTATCCAATGTATGTTATCATTGTTATGCAATGAGAGGATTTTAAAAATTGAGTATTGTTCGGTACGAAAATTTCGAGACAGATGAAGATTGTGACCATCGTGTAATTTTCCTACCATTACATCATATATAAACAGTGTTAGTGAAAGGCCTTTTCCCTAGACATATAAAGTGATTACTCACCCAACCTTTCCTGGGGTTCTTGTGACACAGGTTGCCCTGGCGATCTTTTCAATAGCTACAAAAAATAAAGAATGAGGCATTTACATTCCCATGTCCCTTCACACATGAAGGGACTGCCATTTTACAAACATGACACAATAGGGTATTTTATAACTTTGCAGCTCGACATGATCAGTAAAAAGTTACAAGCGGTTATACGAAGAGCAAAATGACTTATTATAAAGACAGTAATGAGCTGAGTCAAGCTGACGTTTTCGGAAAGATGTTTGAGATTAATTTAAGTATTTTCTAGCATTATTAAGAGTAATGCAATGCACATATTAATGCAATAACTACAAAGTAAATCAAGCTAAAAGTTACCTTACCTTTTCGATGTAAGAACTAAGTTCAGATTGCCTACTTTCTTGCTCCTGTAATGTTTCTTGCAGTTTCGCCTCATTTTCGCTACAAAACAAAAGAAAACAAACATAAGAAGGGAATAAAATCATGAACTTGAAAACACGTGCTATTAACTATTGTTCTCCATCAAGGCTAAGAAACTGCTCTCAGGGTTACAGACTGTACATAATCTGGTCACTCGAATTACAATTTATACCCTTTTCGAAATCTCTCAATCAAAGACCCCTGATGAGTACTGGGCCCGATTTTAAAACTACTCTAAATAAACAGAAAAAACACCAAACAGGCTCACTAAAATATAAAGGGCAGCTGGGGCGTCCAAGGGCAACGAGTCTCAAATTAGGCTATCAAGAAGAAAAGCAAGCCATGTGGCAGGCTCAACCATCCAGCACACCCATTTCGCACCGGGTTGTCATAAAATATTGAATTTCATCCTTGTCTTAAATATGTCAACTTCGTTGATCCCCTTATTCCAAGTTACCTGTCAATCTCCATTATGTAATACTGATGTAAAATGCAGAATTTAATGACCACTTAAAAACTAATAATTTCGATGTTTAATACCGGAAATGGCTACATCATTGGCGTTATCCAATGAAGGCCGGTCTCTCTGCGCTATGCCCACTGACAACTGAATGCTGTGTATTCGGCCCATCGATATCTTTTAAAACCATTGCGAGTTACAGGATGAAAACATACGTTATGACAACTCTGAAAATTACAGGGAAAAATGATTTTTGTCACAACCGAGATCTGAACATAATCTCTTAGAAGACAATTAGAAATGACTTCTTTCATTCATATTACATTGACGAAATATATGAGCGAAGCATTCTTATCACTGTACCTTCATATTTTAGACCTCAATAAACACCTTAAGCCACAATCATACATGTACTCTATATACGTTTAGAAATGAAAAGTGAATCACAAACCTAAAAATGCTCTAATTTCCACCTCGATGGAGCTTCTTGTCTCGTACGATACCGGAATTTTACAGTAAATAAAGAAGTATTATTGCTGTTAAATTACGAAGGAAGTGACACAAATTTTCTCTAATTACTTTAAAACTAATCTTTTGAAATCCTTTGCTCTTATTACAGATGAGTTATACCGTTACCAAACATGTATCTTTAACAACAACTACGGCAGCAGCAATTGGAAGTGTACTGAAGCTACTTACAGATGCGATATATCTGATAAGTCTACATCATGTTCTCGTAAACCAGAATCCGCCTTGGGTAGGTAAACTTGGTGTCCGTCTCCCTTCACATAGAAAGAAAAAGACGTAACCATATACTGTACAAAGCCAATAACACATTCTTCGAGGTTCATTCCTTGCTTACCTCCTTAACTCCTGTCGAGCTTGCCCGTAGTTGTAACCCCTCCGCTCGCAGTCTTCGATGACTGTGGTTTTCCCATTTGTATCAGAATAGTAGTCACGTGGTCGCTGCTACCGTAATATGATCCCATGCATGGCTTCCCGCAACAAAATTTTTACGCGTGCGCACGTGTGTCAATTGATACTCTCGTTGTAAATAACGCAAATACTGTACAAATGGGACACCACCTGCCAAATCCCTCCAACAACGGCCAACTTAAAATCAGTGCCACATCGTCTTACTGTTTATCGTCATATTTAGGTTTCGTCATATATACAGACACGAGACACACAACGTAATTAGTTGCAACCCCGACGTGAAATATACTACGTTGTCAAATATTACGAAATAAAGTCTACAAGCAAATTTTACTCTAGCTACCTTTGAAATTATGGCTCAGATAAAGGTAACTGTGCACGGCCAAGAAACATCTCGTTGGAACTGAATACTTATGCAGTTGCTCGTGTAAATTCTCGACAAATTTCTGAGACCTTCAGATGTATTGACATACCTCTTGTAACTTAACTCTTGTGCATGCATATTTTGTTCACCTGTATTTCCATCCGTTCCTCGCATGCTCTTGTATTCCAATCACTGCCCCCTATTGCTTGATAGTATACCCCAACGTAATAGCATACCTACATTAGGGCCGAGCCTCAAGCAAGTTCATTATCAATTACGAGAGACTGCGATCATACAACAAAACAATACCTTTTCACTTTAAATACGTAATTAGTGGTAATAATATCTTGTCCCATTTACGGTGATTGGTACCGTAATGCCTCGATAAGCAACCGGGCTCTTATTTAATGGATTATGGATAATGGAAACTAGAATGTAGAATGAAAACTAGAAAAAACAGCGTTAAGTTTCCTTCCTTTCCGTATAACAAGTTTCCTTCCTTTCCGTATAATAAGTTTGTTTCCTTTCCGTATAATAAGTTTCCGTCCTGTCCGTATAATACGTTTCCTTCCTTTCCGTATAATAAGTTTCCTTCCTTTCCGTAATAGTGTTTCTACCGAAAATTCGAATAGGCGCCCGTTTCAGAAGATTAAATGATGGGCGCTTATTCGTGGGTGAGCGCTTATTTAATAATTTCACCAAGAGGGGGTGCGCTTATTCTACAGGGGCCTTTATACGAGGGGCGCTTAATCGAGGCATTACAGTCTTCTATTTTAAAAATTGCACACAATAGCGAAACTGGACGAAAAACACTTTTCAGCGTAAAAATGGTTTTCCTAATTCTTGCTACTTTAATGATTTGTATCTTAAACAATCTTTTATAATTCAATTTGATCAGTGTTAAAAACAACTTCGATTGTTACCTTTACAACAACAATGCAATGACGGAATAATATTATGCAATACACAGAAATTACACAAACATTTGGTTGAATTATCTACTGTCACTACTAGCGTTACTCCATTAATCTCATTAAATGCTTTAAATACACAATTTTTCAGCCCAGCGAAACACCTACTAATCTTGATGTGTCTGATGTCACCAAACGAAAATAGTGTTCTCAAACCTTTCTTTGTTTAAAAGGCATAGGATATAGACATGCCAACGTTAATACGTTTGGGGTTCAGTTGAGTCTCTACTATTTTGCATAAAGAATGTTTCCGTGTGTCCTTATGAAGCTGTATTCATTGCTATGGCAATCGAAAGTTACGTAGCAAGAAATTATACTAGGCTGTCTCCGAGGGTGACTTATCAAAGAGAAATTAATTTGTATCCTCTTCATTATGTCACTAGTCCATAAATTAGTGAGCCAATCCAGCACCTCCATTGTGATGGTAAAATCTAGCAAACTCACTTTAACAAAAACAGAGTAACAAAAACCATCAAATGGTAGTTGTAATTTACAGGGTTGTTTAAGCAGTAATTCAATTAAATCAAAATTAACGAAAACAATTATGCTGAACTTCGCTAAGCGATTTTCATTAGTGTTGAAACGCTACAAAATAATTTATTTACTGAATAGTGCTTAGATCCTTAACATCCCTAGCCTCAATGTTATAGACACACTTCTTTAATACTTGCTTTCTGTTGTAGCTAGAATAGCGCTGTTATGACAAAAAAAATATTATTACCATTACTTTGTATTCTCTTCCATTACTATCAAGCTCACTTGCTAAAAACAAACGCTGTTTGTTGTCCTCTGGGTGTGTATATGGCTGCGCCTCCTTGAAGTTCTTTAAATGTGGAATGTTGCCCAAAACTTTCCCGCCTGTGATTTGATGACCACCCGGAGCTATTGAAGATGTAGCAGTAGGCTGGCCCGGATGCTGTACTGGTGCCGGATACTTTGGTAGTGACACAAACCCATCGATCGATTTTTCTTGGGAGACGCTGCCACTGAGAGAAAGATGGGCAGGTATATCAAACCATTGATTGTTGGAAGGTGGCCTCTGTTTACCCGTCCCAATAAAACGTTGATTTCCAGGTACAAGATTAGGTGGTGTTAATGGCACCGGAACTCCTGCTACTGATGCTGCTCCCCCAAGTGCACTGTATTCCAGCGGAGCGCTATGTAGAATCGATGGGGGTTCAGCAAAAACATCATCGTCTTTCTACGCGGAGAAACATATGGAAAATAAAGGACTATTGTTGTGGAGCGATATATAAAACAAACAACGCCAGACAAACGATGAATCACTCCAATATGTTTTGAGCACTTTTGTGACTACACTGAATGACAATAGTGACTACACACGACTTAAAAAGCAAACCGGTGGACACATTATTTGCAAAAACTTAACTGACTTTCGTTTATATTTGTGTACCTATTCAAAAACTAGTTGACCAAGGGTGTCAATGTTAGTTTTCATCACAATTTTAGATTACTCTCATTAACTTTGATATAAACTTTTTCAAAGACGGAATGACGTCGAATATAAATTGCTGGTACGGAAAATTATGAAAACTATAATTTATACCTGTATTCTGGTTCCTCATACTAAGAGTCAGAGATGAATGTACATGAATGAGCCATGTCGGAGGCATGCGTTATCATAACATTAATCATACTTCATTACATATCGCCGTTTACAATTTGAAACGTCTCGCAAAAGACAACGGTTGCATAAAAATCTTTAATGTCAGTGTTTGAAAATCATTCGGTATTTAACCACTCATATAACCATACGTTACATCAAGGACATTCCATGTATTCGAGCAACCCGAAATTTTTATTTTTATATGAATTAAAAAATAATTATATATATATATATATATATATATATATATATTATAGAAACAAGCAATGGCCTGAGTCATGGTAAGAGGTGTATACCATATCCATTCCAGTATGCCTTATTGTAAGTGATTACTGGGATTGTATGCTAATTAAGACATGAATAAATTAGTTTGAAAAAATTACTATTATTATTATTATTATTATTATCACAGAGAAAGTCATTTTTACTAATGATGATCAATTTCTAAGTGGAAATTAAAAATAATTAATGATAAAATAATACTTCACATCATACGTCGCACTTACATTTTCTGTAGGTGTGATTTAAAATGGCAGGAGCCCGCGTCACTTTTTTTGAAAGCAACGTATTCTCAGACAGAAGGAGATAGCAATGTGTGATTTACAGAGTTCATATGATAATGAAATGTTTCAAAAGTTAAATGTTATATACATGTTAGACGTTTTCAACATGAAATTGTTGGTTTTTTACCTTACCGATGTACTGCTTCACATTAAACAAAAGATAGTAAAAAGTAAATCGATATGAAAAAAAAAATTATTGAGAAAAAATGTTATGGAGTAAACACAGCGGTACAAACAGGCAAACGCGGAAGTTTCTGAAACTAATGTGTTTACCTTTAATCCAAAGTCAAAACGTCTCTTAAAATATCAAAAGATGATCAATACAGGTTCCTGCTCTCCTCCTCACTTTCTAAAATACAGCTCAAAAAGTGTAAGCAAAGGAACATAAAGACATGACAAGGATATGCATCATAAACTTTATATTTGCGTAGGATATTCAAAACCTATTTTTTGCCATCGGAGTTTAAAGGTCCTGGAGCACTTCGTTCCAGGTTTTTACGAAAAGATTAGCTATACTTTTACTTCATATCCCAAGATCTTAGATAATATATACACAGTCTAAATAAGGTGTTACGTTGTTCAGTTCTCACTTAACGTTACAGAGGACCAAAATTTTCTTGCAGAACTATCATAACTTTTATGTGCCCTGCATAATTACAAGGTAGCATAGAGAAGTAGATTTAGTTAGTTGCTAACTGGCCGTCTATGCTTAATATCACTAAGAAGGGGGGGGGGGGTTGTCTTTAAAGAATGGGTGTTTGTACATACTTTTAAG
This sequence comes from Alatinidae sp. Z8VKAUB7J3, assembly GCA_010016025.2. NCBI lineage: Eukaryota > Metazoa > Cnidaria > Cubozoa > Carybdeida > Alatinidae > Alatinidae sp. Z8VKAUB7J3. The sequence goes on along the minus strand of JAAAKM020006971.1, from coordinate 146,663,590 downwards.
TTGGGGTGAGGATAATATCATGACTGCCATTGCCAATTACCTGAATTGCATTACGCGAGAAAGTTTGGCCCCACAATAGCAAATCGATTCTTTTACTGCTATGAAAAAGCTTCCTTTCGGATTCCTGGTGATGCTAAGAGGATTATAACAATTGCTAATGTTAGTAGTCCTATTTAATTTGATAATTATTGACGATGACAAGGAATGGTTTTCCTGTGATTTCATTTTAAAACGGCTATAATGTTTAATGGATAAAATACAGAGCGAACCAAGTTCATGTTGCTTTTCACGGTTGTTCCATTCCACTAAACTAGTAGGAGGTTTTTTACAATAAAAGTAGGTCAATTTGTTTACAAACACACGTAAAGGAGAAGTTGCTTATATATAAACATCCCTTTTTCTTGCTTCAACATTTGTGTCCCTTTCCTTCCATGTTTCAAACACTTTAGGTTTAAGAACGTGATGAACTCAAAGAAATGTTGGGAATGTTCACAACCGGTTTGTCGCCAACAACTGAACTATTTTATTGATAAAAGTTCTGTCTCAATTTAAAATTTCATTGAACCTATACTGAAAGTATTAACTGGCTAAAACACAGATGTGACGAAGTCTTGAATCCAGATGAAATATTTAACCATGACATCCTTAACGTATTAACATATTTATCGTGGCATTTTATAGGCAAGGTAAAGGCTATGTGCACTGAGATTTTTATGAAAGCATGAAAAACGGGGTTAAAAACTAATAAAATGATAGAGATATACATTTTAAATAGGAGGAAAGTGTTTATATTGTGGATAGAAATTTTACCTAGCACTAATGATCAACAATTATTTCGCTCTGCAAGGTACAACAACTTCCAACTCCAGAGAACTCAAATCATTATTTTTAGACTCTTTGTAAATGATTTGATTAGAAATTTGTGGTAATTTTATTCCGTCTAATTTTTGAACTATGGATGTCCAGGGGCATGGACATTGCTGTCCAGGATGTCGATAAAGTAGCCATTGGAAACAATCTTACGTTATCACTCTTACACTTGATTTCTATCTCTTCAGGTAAGGTGGCGTAGACATTATAGTATTTTCTTTAAATGGTGTTTTGCTACGTGCTGGGAGTAGGAAGGGGGTAGAGAATGTAGAGTAGGGCAGAGGGCAATCACTGGGGGGGAGGGGGGGCTGGTTTAACATAAAAATGACAATTTATCAAACATACTCAATAACATCCCATTGGGTCAGGAATTTTCTGGGAAGGAAACGCAAACTACAAGGTATATTTTATGAAAACAATGCATTCTATGCCTAGATCTATTGCTGCCTCTCCAAGAGAAGATGTCAGTACATCATTTCATGTCAAATAGAGTACTAAAGCCATGACGTCACAAAAGACTTTCTTCGATGAATCCCAGTTATAATTAAATCACGTGTTAACCCCGTCACGAGATGCCCGTATGCAACTACACGATGCCCCTTTACAGGTACATGGAAACCAGGACAACTGCACTACTAATTTTGGTGTTAGCCAACCAAAGAAGGGTGGAAGAGTATGAGAGTGAGTGTTTCTTTCCGTATGACCACTTTGGTTGGCTAACACCAAAATGAGTAGTGCAGTTGTCCCGGTTTCCATGTACCTGTAAAGGGGCATCGTGTAAAAATATAATATGTATGTGTTCTCTATTATGTTTAAATCTCATACCAACTGTGAGAAACGGATGTTTGGATTTGGAAAAGTCCGTAAGGATACACTGTTAATGTTGCTCACTTCATGAAATTAGGGACTGTGTTCAAACAACAAGGTTTTGATACGATTGATTCAAAGTTTGAAAGGGCGTATCTTTACAATTGTTCTAGATATCATTCTCAATTTTGGACAGTTTATATATATAAAGAAGGAAAATGCAACCAGTGCACAATTTTATCAAACTTTTAATATTCATGAAATTGTGACGCTACAGTTTAGTTCTCTACTAGTGACATCGTGTTAATATATTTGGTGCAATTGTAGTGTAAGGACATCCTCAGCAACACAATAATAATAATAATAATAATAATAATAATAATAATAATAACGATATACAGGAGCTTTCCAAATTACATTGGTTCTTCATCTCCCTTAAAGAATAACAATAAAGGCAGAAAATAAAAAAGAAAATCTACTCCAAATTATAACAGAAAGAAATTAAACAAAACAGACATTATTTCGTCAAAAACTGCAAGAAAATTCTCTTCCTGGACTTCTGGTCAGGAGCCTAAAATCACTTTTAGGGTAATTTGCTAAATATTGAGATAGCTCATCCAGAAAAATAACACTGAAGTTGTTTGAAATTTGCTCTCCATGTCGCTTTGAGAAGATACATGCCCGTAGGCAATTACTTGGAAAGATGGCTTGGCCAAAAACCGATGCTAAGAAGCTGGCCATTGTCTCCGTCGCTTCATAATAAAGACCCCGCAGTTACAAGCTATGAAAAGATATCTACACATGTCCGTGCGGTACAAACAGATGCTGAGCAGCGAACGCTAAAAGATTTTTAGAGATCCAAATGATAGACAGTTAATAACATTATCTAGCTGTTAATACAGTTTCCATTGTGGTGTATACTCTCCAGTCACGTGTCGCTGAACTGTTCATCTTTTTATCAATAACCTAGTCTTGGAAACAACGGACAGGAACTCTAACATCGAATGACTGGATCCCAACTCAACGACTATTTGGAAACAGCATATAGTATTGACTTGGGTTATGCAGCTGTGCAGCGAACGCTAAAAGATTTTTAGAAATCCAAATGTTAGACTTATAATAACATTATCTAGCTGTTAATACAGTTTCCATTTTGGTGTAAACTCTCCACTCGCGTGTCGCTGAACTGTTCATCTTTTTATCAATAACCTAGTCTTGAAAACGACGGACAGGATCTCTAAATCGAAGGACTGGATCCCAACTCAACGACTATTTGGAAACAGCATAGTATTGACTTGTGTTATGAACGTAGTGGCTCCCGCAATTTATATATTTCTATCCGAGTACTATGTTTAACCCTATTTTGAAAATAGTTATTTTGCGATTTTTCACGATTCTCACGCCAGGAGAGAATGCCAGCGTTTAGTTATTCTTTCTGCAGCTAAGGTGTTCTTTTTTGGCATTTGGCAAGTCAAATCAAGTTGTCTGCCGCCTGATTTGACCCGGTGACCATCTCCCCTAACTGTTTTCTTTATTATCTGCCCTTGCAATTCCTGTACACTCTTTTTGTTTTATAAGCATAACGTTTATAAGCATACTTAAGCTCAAATGCTTAAAAAAATAAGCATATACTAAGCATATTTCCCAGCCTCGGAATTTTTTCCTCGCTTCCATTTCTTCCCAAATCAACAATAATAATAGTGGACAAGGATAAGAAACAACCTCTTTGCATGAAATAATCTTTTGAACTAACCTATGTAAAAAGAAATGGAACAAAATGTTTAAATTCGAAACATTTAAAAGAGACTATTGCAGTGTTCATATCAAACGAAACATCAGACGATGAAATGAGTTTTGCAATTAAGTATACTTTAAGCATAATTTCAGGCTCAAATTGGGAAGATCTTAAGCATATTGAGCTTAAGTCTAATTTACCAGTATGCTTATAATAAAAAAAGTGTATAGTATCTAGTAAGTATCTAAGATTGACAGCAAGTTTTGTTAGGTGGTGCTTTGCTTTCCACCCAAAGTAAGGGATATTAATCATTGTTATTATTATAAACCATACCTTCCATGGGTTGTATATGTCTGGAGGTGTCAACTTATAAATTTCTACACCACAAGAAAAGCAGTATGCTTTATTACAGGGAGGTTTATTTTCTGTTCGATGATAATTGCAATGTTCAATACCCCTTAAACATTGTAATTATAAACCATACCATGCTTTGTATATGTCTGGAGGTTTCTACTTAAACATTTCTGCACCATAGGAAAAGGTATTATAAAGCACCCGAAATGCCTTTTCCTAAGCTGTTAAAGACTACATGACGCAGATTAACTAATCTGGTCTGGTTTCTTATCCATTGGATTTCATTTTCTTGTTTCCGACTGAACAGAGGGATCCCCTGGTATAGCCTATTATCAATAGGCATCATTATCTAGTTTAAACAATTCCTAATCTATCAAAGATACTACAGCTGATCAAAACTGTAAGAACCATACCATTGCATCGTCGCTAAACAAGTGTGTATGTCAGTAGTATACTATCTAATCAATGTCTGATTAAGCCTTTGCAAATCCTGGCGCACTTTAAAATATTTCCTGCATGTTGTAGAAACAAATTCAGCATTTTGTAGAAATCTATTCTGCATCTTATAGAAATATTTTATCCATGTTGTAGAAATATTTTCTGCATGCAGTAATAACATTTCTTGCAGTTCGTAAAAATAGATTCTTTATGTTGTAGAAATATTTTCTGCATGCTGTAGAAATATTTCTTGCAGTTTGTAAACATTGTTTCTGTATGCTGTAGAAATAGTTTCTTTATGTTGTAGAAATATTTTCTGCATGTTGTAGAAATATCTCTTGCAGTTTGTAAAAATTGTTTCTGTATGTTGTAGAAATAGTTTCTTTATGTTGTAGAAATATTTCCTAGATGTTTTAGAAATATTTTCTGCATGCTGTAGAAATATTTCATACATTTTGTAAATATATGTTCTGATGTTATAGAAATAGTTTCTGCATGTTGTAGAAATATTTTCCGCATTTCATAGAAAATACTGTGCTTACTATGGCGTTCCCACCGCGTAACCTCCGTCAAAATTATCACAAGAGATTTCATTTAACTATCGCTATCAGGCAGCAACCCTCGTGCTTAAATTATTCTGCAAAGGTATATAAAGCATATTCTGCCACACAATAATTATCATTATTTATCTTCTAGACAAAAATATGTTTGCCAAGTCAATGATTCCAGACAGCAATATCGTTGTGAACCATACTTCATAACAATATGGTGCATTTGGTAAATTTCAATTAACGGAGAATGCAAGAAAACTTTCGATGCTCTATTTCTCTTCCATACATTTCAGCTTCAACTGAGTCATACCCGTTGCATGGATCTAGAAATATTATGACGTCAATAGTTTCCTATAATAGACCTTTTTCTGTATAAAATATTTATGAGTAATAAAAAACACACAATCCCTAGCTGCGTATCAGAATGCTCCTTTAAACATTTTAGGTGATAACGTCGTCTTCCAGTGAATGCACTGTCTAATTTAGAACTGTAACCAGCTGAGGTAAACGCACGGGAAAACATATCTTTTTCGAAGTAAAATAACTGTACATCAAAGAGAATTCTTGAAAGCCGGGTATTGGCCAGACGTTTATGGTTATCTGCGCCCCAATGAAAACAACTTTTAAGGGTGAAAATGTCACTGTTGTCTGCGCATGCGTGATAGGAACTTTGTAATTACTGGTCGGTTTAAAATTAGCTCCATCTCTTTAAAACAACAACCTTTCAATTTAGTGTAGATACGGAGAAAAGTGGATAGCTTTAATCGTTTTCTTCACGAAAAAAAATTAACTCAGTGGAGTTAACATCTTGAAAACATTGTAAGATAAGTTGAAACTTCTCATGGGTGGTGCTCGGTAAGCAAGCACTCTATTTCACAAGCAATTTTAAGGCTATTTAGACTTGTGTATCTGAAATTTTATATCTCCCGGAAAGACTAAGTAACTATTCCGTATTCGATCGAAAATAAGACGCAATATTCGGTATTTGGCGAGTTTCAAAAACTTAGAATGAGAACACAGGAAAAAATAATTTACAATAAGTACAAATAACATTAAGACACGATCAACAAAAAAAACATGAAACTTATAAAACACGTATTAAAGAACAAAAAATTGACTACAAAAACGCAAAAATTGAATACAAAAGCTTTTAAAAAAGAAATGAAACCAAAAAATTCACAAAATAAGCATTAAAAAAATAAAAATAACATTACTAGAAGAAGAAACATCAAATATTTCGAAATACTCCAAAGACGATAAAAATAAGAAAAGAAGCACTTCATAATGTCAAAACGAAAAGGAAAGGAACATGTGCAGCAAAAGAACCTGTAATGTCGTGTACCCTCTGCAAACCTTACTAGCTGATGGAACGAGTACGTATACGTGTAATTCAGGGGTCGAAATAAGAAAATGATCCGACGTTTTATTGAAACGGCGAAGCTGTGAGTATACAGTGACGGAGTCACTGTCTCTGATAAACTGGGGGTCCGGGGGCGTTTGGACCCCGGCGGGATATGGAGCGGGCCCCCAAAAATTTTTCGTAAATTTGGTCCTTAAAACATCCTTTTGAGCCATTTTAAGGCCGTTTGTTATAGCTGGTACCGCACTCTGTTTGAAACAGAAAACGAGATCGCCCGAGGATATTTAGGGGTCAAGATCAATATAATGCAGTCAAAAGTGAAATCGCGCTTGATTTCAGCTTTCGTAACTCAGTCACAATCAGTCTTCATCACATAAAGATGTAATTTGCAACAGAAAAAATCGCAGCGTGCATTGCCGCGTGCACGTTTTTGGTGGACACAAGGACATATGCACCTCAAATGAGCGTATGTGATATTTCATCTTTCCAAAGGTGTCATCTTTCGTCAATTAATGTCGTGTGCTCAACGGGTTTTTATGCGGAAAATGGTGTTGCACGCTCTTTAATCGAGTGTTCCATGACCGTCCACTCGCTATCACTTGAAGAAAGCAACGTACACTGAAGTGAAAAGTTTACGATTGTGCTTCAAATCTATAACATCGGTCGGACGTTTTGGAAGTTCGACAGTTGGTTTTGGCCGGACGTTTGCCTATGATGATCGGAAAAATCCGACGTCCGGCCGTTATTTCGACCCCTGTATTTAATATTAGCTAGGAATAACTCATTCCAAAACGGCAGTTATAAATTGAGAAATCCTTAAAACGATCACCATTGACCAAGATTCGATAAACAGAAAAAGCTCATGATAGTTTCTCATTGGGAACGAGGTTGCATCAATTAAACAGACTTCCGTTTTGAAACACTGCTGTGAATACGAGCGCAAGTAGTTTCTTTATGAAAGATATGAGCATAGGTAACAACAATACTGAGACACTGACCCAGTAAGCCAACCCAAAGAACCAGATAACCAGACCGAAAAGCTTAATCTTGATCAGTAGCCAAAAAATCATTACTATGTAATTACTCTGGCAGATTCGCATCTTAAGATAAGAATGCGACATAATCTGCTGGCCGACACATTCATTTATGTCGGCTTGCCAATACTAATTCTCAAAGACACTGAAATTTTGAAATCTACAGCATCGTAACAGTATGGATACCATTAACATAATCCTATCGAAAAGGGATGAGTAAACCCAAATTCACCTTTAACGGCCATTAACAGCTCTGGCCTCCTTAAAA
>JAAAKM020006971.1:146633238-146656073 GCA_010016025.2 Alatinidae sp. Z8VKAUB7J3 | reverse complement strand
AGAGCATTTGAAAGATGGCAAAACACTAACAGGTGATGTCTATTTGTAGTTGTTTAATATGTGCAGGATAGCATGTCACGCCCTTGTTCTCGCAACATGGTACTACCATGCCAAAATCATATCTTCGAGGGCTCAATACACAGATATACATACACGTCCGTAAAAGCTACACACACACACATTGATACAAAATGACGCAGAAAGGCCGTCCTTCTCTTCTGATTGTACTGGGCGCTCATAAGGAAACATCTAAAAGATCAATTTTTGAGACCCTTTTCTGCTTAATGCAAGCCTTTCTTTTGACGATGAATGACTTTGGGTAGTTCCCAGAGCAAGCTAGCACTGCTGTAGTAACCCAGTAGCTAGGTATTTGTAAATAGGGAGGGGCATATTCGAGTGTCGTTTTGCCCGGGGCAGGCCATAAAAGCCCCATATTCTTTACGTTTCAGCAGCATAGTAAGACTAACAACCTCTGAGGGGGGATAGCCACTCCGTAGTCCCTCAAAAGCTACATGCCTGTGCTGCAGCGCTCTTTTTGTGACGCCAGACGAGAAAACGTACTCAGTAACCAGTACCTTATCCGAGGCTGAGTTGTTAGGGTAACACTCACGGGTGATTGGAGAAAAGCCCAGGGCCACATACTTCCTTTTCTATTGTAAATTTTTAATTACTTATATTTGAGAAGCCTTTCTTCTCATCTCCACGGTATTATTTTTTCATTCCGCTAAATTTTATCGACCCAGGCGCTCGATAGATTGTTGACAGTCCCGAATTCGAACTTTCTAGAGTACTATAGCTCTTCTGAAACATCCGCGAGAAATAAGAATTTTAATGTTTCCCGCAAGACTTCCTTGGCGTATTACCTGCCCTACATCACCCATATGCAGATCGGATCATATCTTTTTAAAAAAGATCACAACTGGGCGCTTAAAGATCTGTTGGTGATAATACAAATAAATAAGACTGAATGTCACAAATATTAATGCCTGACATCGTCCATTATACAAAAACCAATACCGGCATTCTTAACTGAACGCTACTACGTTTAACAATCAACATGGTTTAAAGACAGTTCTTCTCGACCGTTAGCTTATTTTCATTGCACTATTCAACTAACTGTAAATTAAAAAGTTGGGTACTCGGTTCTCTGAAACTGACCTTGTATACTAGAGGCAAAGATCCTAAGAAACTACGCTGATTAACTTAATTGTAGTTAAAAAATGCAGTATAAAATGTCATCCTAATGATGAGCTATTGATATTGAGAACCAAGACTTATGACATGGTTCAGTGTGAAAAACTTTTCTACAAAATTACGTTAACCTATAGCACACTAACACCATGCGCGCTTCACAAACAACCCCAAGTGATTAGTTATTCAACGGGAGCCGTTGGCAAAATATAAAACCGAGTACTCTACTTTCAGTGCCATATTAAATTCAAAGGCCTTGCTTTGAGAAACCATGTAAAAAGTACCACATCTATATTGAGGCCCTGGGTACATTATACATGGGCTTCTACCATACAGTACCTATAATTTAAAGTCCATGATTTACAACCGTTGGTCAAGGTTTCCTGATGGCCATACATTCGTAAGGGGTTCAGCGAGTGATACTCAGATTTTAATAAGACTCGAGCAACAGCAAATAAAGGTGAAAGATCTCGCCACTTGATTACGTTACGTCCTTTTAGTTTGCACTTAAAATCAATAATGTTCAACTTGTCAGTATTGTTGCATCACTTTTTCAATCACACATTGGTAGTTCACAAACGTATTCTAATCCACAATTTGTCAACGCCCTCAACTTACATAGGAGGGAGGAGGGTTCTGGAAGGCAGTCATGTCTGTAAAAAACGGGGCTTCTGTGCGGGAAGGAGGTTATGTTATACATACTCATTAAGTACCATGACAGTGGGTACGGCGTTGGGCTTCTAACCCAATGGTCGAGGGTTCAATCCCGTATGGGTTGTGAATTTCGTTATTCATTTGTTATACGCGTTGTGATTTCTCATTGCAGCCCCCTGATAAGCAGTGGGGCCGTTGTTATGCGTGTTTTATCCTGCAGAAAGGCAGTTTACTCCACATATCTCCTTACCTCTTGATACTTCGAAGGTTTAGTGCGGCGCCAGTATAGACCGTTAATTTTTACGCTAACTAAATTACCAAGTTCCTGAAAACTGAGTTGTATATTTGTCTGAATAAGAGGCAAACCCCCTCGTACGACTTGTCTCGTTAAGAGAGCCCTTGGAGACAGAGACGTTGATCTTACAGAGATTCCTTTAAGAGGTTTCAACTTGTAGAAAGGGACCCTTGATGGCACAGGGCGCTAACTCAAGTCATCCATGATTATCTAGTTTAACGAACTACTTAAAATGTCGAACATCAGCATCAAGAAATCCTCTCTACGTCTCAACGTAGGTACGTATTGTTACAAGCACAACAATACATACATGGAAGCAACTTCATTGAAGGTAATGTGCTGCCAAATCAAGAAAAGGGGTGTGTTACTTTTACACAATGCTTAACAGAACCATCAACCTCTTCGCGTGGAGTGAATGTAACAGAATATGGCTAGGAAACTGTCATCTAACACAAACATTTAACGCACCAATTCATAAACTTAGTCCTACGTTGATTCTGTCTTCGTGAGTATAAGTAGATCAAACCAAGCTGAAGATAAAAGTACGGCACGAGTGAAGTACAATACAGTTAACATCGAAACCTACGCGAAGATAAAATGAAAAACTTCAAATGCTATAACCATCCTGAAAAGAAATTAATAGAGAATCCCGCTAACTGTCCTCCAACGCAAGTACATAGTTTTCTTGTTCTCTAAAAATCGTAATCGTGGTTGTGATGGGCGGCAGAACATAATAACAAGTACAAAGATTTACATAACCACAAAAAAAATCACCGTAACAAAGCAAAAATAGCGCGTGTGAGTACCAGATCGTGCTTGTAAAATAAAAAAAGTATGGCAGTGACGTATGCAGCTACACAAGTAACTTACCAGTGCTGTTTCTATAGTATTTACAATAGGTACCACGACGGGAACTTCTGGGTTGCCTGCAGTCCTTGAGCTATAAAAAACAAATCATAGAATATCAATAGTAGACATATACTGACTATTAAAAATGCATTAATGAATTAATGAGTGGATGCCTACTTTAAATTGCACTTTTTATTCAGTATCCATTTTCAACAAAAATTACAATATTTAAGGAGTAGTCTTCTTTGAAAACTCATCAGCAGAACAAGTTTCCTCGGAAATGAATCGTATCACGCCAGTAATACTTGTCCTCTATTAAAATTGGAAGGTCTCTTATAAGGGATTGAGTACCACTACAGAGTTTTTCAATGTAGATGGTTAATGGGCTACCAAAGTGTCATTTACCATGGCAAGGAACCTGGAATAAAAGAGTGCTTGCTGGTTCTTGCTTAGCTCTCGAAAAACGTTCAGCGAAGCGCATTCATCGTTCTATGTGAATGGTTGACTGGGGAGGCATCGGTCCGTAGAACTGTGACTTTGTGGGTGCAGCAGGTAGAAATGATTTGGAACAGCTAAAGAGCTAAAGCTAGAGAGTAGTTTGAAACAACTCGCACTTTTTTATTGTAAGTACCATTCGTGTCAAAAATTTTGTGAGAGCCCATGTTATTAGGTTAGGCCACTCATCAGTATGGACTCCAAAGCTTGAATGATGTTAAGCTGTATAGCATCAGGGATATCTGATTTCCATATCACCTTCATTTAATAAGAGGTGCCCTTTATCAATACATGTTTCCATATCACGTTTGGTGGAGCATGTTTCACTACTACGATACCTGATGATTCCTACTGCATTGATGTCCATAAAGGTGTTTAAAAACAGACTTATATTTTTGGCAAAGTTTTCCAAATGATTACAAAGTTTAGAATTTTGGCATTCTTCTGTATAAAAGGATAATCGTTTCCTTTTTAAGCTAAAAAGTTACATAACAGGTACCAGTTATATCAATCATCTATATTTCCAGGGTGTTTATACTCAACATTGGCCAGTTGGTCTAGGGGTATGATTCTCGCTTAGGGTGCGAGAGGTTCAAATCCCGGACTGGCCCCTTTTTGAAATTTACCATGCCCTTCAAAATAGAATTACGGAAAGAGAAGTACAGAATCTGAAACATTTTGTTGGTATATAGATATAAATGTCTTTCATTATTGCTTTGATACAACGAGAAATGTAAAGGAAGCGTAGATACGTTATTTTTGATAAAATGTTCCTATAGGGGTCTCCACCTCTTCTGCAAGAAATAAATGAGAAACTTTGTTGAAAAGTAGCACATAAATGAGTGACACGTTTTCTGTCACTCATGCTATTGGAAATAAGTAAGATGTGAAAAAATTAGTTTTGTTTCCAGAGCAGATTTCCAGAGAGACCTTTTAGGGAAAATATTACAATATTTAAGGAGTAGTCTTCTTTGAAGGCTCATCATCAGGACACGTCTCCTTGGACATAAAGCGTATCACTCCAGGAAGCCCTGTCCTGCATTAAAACAAGAAGGTCAGCTAGGAGGTATTCAGTACCCCTCCAGACTTTTTCAATGTAGAGGGTTAATGGGCTACCAACGTGTCTTTTAGCATTGCAGTTGGGAGCTAGGTGACCTCCGATGTTAACATACCTCTATTTCTCTAATCGCCACATTAGCTCCGAATCATCCACCAGTGGACATCGACATCCAGCTCAACACAACTGGAGACCAGCCTCTCTGCGCCATGTGTCTTGACCGAGGAAGAACTGCCGTCCGGCCCGTCATCAATCCAAAGCCCATTAAAACCAGAAAGCATCATTGAGAGGAGAGAATTTGAAATGTTAGTTCAGAAAGAGCACTAGAGAAATAGAAAATATGTCTCCAAGAGAGGATTCTTCTCTAGCTCAGTTGGTAGAGCGCACGCCGCGAAAGCGTGGGTCACGGGTTCGATCCCCGGTGGTGACATATCTTCTATTTCTCTAGTGTTCTCTTCAAAACTAACATTATTTCTACACGATTCTAAAATGTCTTTATAGGTTTACAGTTATCATTTGTGGAAGTTCTCCTTCGACCTAATATACCTTTACGTTAATATAATTTATTACACATCTTTAACACACCTTGTGTGACACCTCCGTTAATGTAGACGTTTTCCCGATGGCATTTGGCAAACATTGTGTTAAGAATGTCGTTGCCACCTCGTAACCAAGACCGTGTTGGCCTAACAAGCGTTTCCGATTTAATCACATGTGCCCTTCATTGAGGTCAGCGAGCAGGGTGATGTGACGCTTTCGACTACATGGTTACTCATTTCTGATTTTCCAAGACTGACCCAATTTTGTCACGTACACGGAGAAAAGTTGAAGTATGGCTAATATAGGGCAATGGTTCTTAAGATGAACGGGTCATATAATCTCCGGATCTAAAAATTTTGTTAAGGTTAAAACCCGACTAAGGCTTTGAACGCAACCCTTGATGTTGAATAGCTGAAGGGTAATTCTATTCTGTGCATTGAAAAATCAGATGGTGCATTTGGTCTTGAGTATCGTGGAACATGTATTTGGTTTATCGGGAAACCACGAAAATGCTAACAGTTCACAGTTATGTTTTATAAGACGAGAAATCCTTTAATCCTGCCGATGTTACAGTTTCCCCATAGGGTTTTCTTCCTCCGGTTATTTATCGGTGACGTATTCACTTTCTTAGTAACTGAAATCTTATTAGGTGTGCCCCTGTTTCAGTCGTAAAGCCTGGTTCACATACAAGTAAAACCCGTCGCCAGACAAGCGTCTGGCATGTTAAAGGCAGGTTTACTTGCATGCAAACGCTACTATTTGGCCGTGAAAGTTATAATTTGATTGACATATGCCAAAGCAAAAGTTATCTGAAAGTAAAAATTTTGTTCTTTTCCAACGAGTTTTCTTTGTTGGTTTCCGACTATCACTTGAATTGCTGGCGCCTATTTTGTTCTGAGGCGGAAATTCTATGATGACGATGACAGGTGCAAATTGTGACAGCTATTTGATACCAAGGGGAGATCAGGTTCTTTAGCAAGCATGGGGGTTGTATCCTGGGCGTGTTATTTTTTTTGAAGTCTGTGAACCGAAGTGTCGCAATCAACAAGATGGGTGTAAACCCCCGTCAACGAAATTCTGACGTGAAATGCCCCGTTTTGGTTATTTGCGCTTGCAATGACTGGATTGGGCATGTGAATCAGCAGAAGTTAAGTAAAACGATCTCCTTGCTTGCTCCTCCTCGCAGACCTAGCGACGGATTTTACTCGTATGTGAACAAGGCTTTAGGAAACATGCCTTTGTGGTTTTGGTTTAAATCATGCGGCCACAGCACTTGATGTAAATCTTACGGCCTCGAAACTGTTATATTAAAACGAGATGTTAGCTTCCAAAGCTGATTTGTAAAACTATCCATAAACGATTTAATTCCAGTTTTGGTGTCAGATTATCCTTCGGTTCGTTGATTATTTTTCTCTTGATGACTCATCTTATAAGGCGTTTCCAAGCGCCCAGTAAGGGACATCAGATGGCTGCGATTTTGAGTTTAATTTGAAGTGTGGTAACTATGTACTTTGCCTGGATATCAACTGGTCAATGCAACACACTGAAGAACCAAACAAAAACAGTTCGTGTTATGTTAGGCCCACCAACTCCCTAGGAAATGGATTATGTGCAGTTGAAGACTCAGTATAAAGCAGCTGAGTCAATCACGAAAGCGAATTGATAATGATAGGGATTTTGGTTTCGTAGATCACTCTTCTCTCTTTGAGCTCTGTTCCCGAAATCTAGTTTGAAGGAACTATTGCTAGGCTATCATGACGACTATGGATTAACATGTGGGCTTTGAGGTCGCATGTCGATATTAAAGGTCTTTGCATTTACGTTTAAGAATGCTTGAGCGTAGCAACTAGTACACGGTGCAATTTATGGTTCCTAGTAAGCCGACCCTTACCCGTAGTTCCTCGGAAGCTGAACTGCAAATGATAATACTCACCGTTTATCATATAGAATTGCCAGGAATAGTTTGGTAACTTGAAATTGCAGGATAGTGTATTGTAATACCTAGCAAGGCCATCTTTACCTGTACTTCCTCTGATAAGTAAACTTCACTGCAAGTCGTAACGCTCGCAGTTTAAAAGATAGAGTTCATAGGAATAGGTTCGTAACTTGAAATTACAGCATGCTGTAATACCTAGCAAGCTTATCATTACTTGTAGTTCTTCTGATATGTAAACGTCATTGCAAATCGTTATGCCCACTGTTCATCAAATAGAAATGCCAGGAATAGTTTCGTAACTTGAAATTGCAGGGTACAGCGTTATATTGCCTAGCAAGGCCATCTTTACTTTTAGTTCTTCTGATATGTAAACTTCACTCCAAATCGTGATGCGCACAGTTCATGAAATCAAGTTCATAGGAATAGGTTTGTAACTTGAAATTGTAAGGAAAAGTGTTGTGGTCCCTAGCAAGGCAATCTTTACTCGTAGTTCTTCTGATATGTAAAATTCACCGCAACTTCTGTTGCTGGCAGTTCAACAAATAGAAGTTCCAGGAATTTTTTCGTAACTTGAAATTCGTAGAAAAATTACAATATTGTTGATGATTTATTAATTCTGAAAAAGTGCTGATTAGTTAGCTGCTAAGTTACTATTTTCTTTGAATGACCTAAAATAAATAAAAAGGAGAAATGACCTTTATTTTGTTCAAACGTTCTCTTGAGATTATTACCTTAGTGGACCGACAGGCCTTTAACTTTGGTATTAATTTTATACTATTTAACTCTTTAGAAAAATATCTGGCTTTTGTTTTTATTAAATGAGAGGGCTGAAAATTAATTCAGGTGGTGTCTTTGTCTCCAAACTCATTACGTACAGGCTAGTGAAGTGATATCAGGGATAAACGTTTCGAAAACGTGCACAATAATCCTCCCTACAATGAAGCACAAAAGTGTAACTGGACAGGGGATGACTTCTACTCATCACAAATTGCGAAAGTGAATTGTGCCCCCCTCTCCCCCTCCATCTCTCTTCCTCTCCCCCTCCATCTCTCTTCCTCTCCCCCTCCATCTCTCTTCCTCTCCCTCTCCATCTCTCTTCCTCTCCCCCCATCTCTCTTCCTCTCCCCCTCCATCTCTCTTCCTCTTCCCCTCCATCTCTCTTCCTCTCCCCCTCCAGCTCTCTCCCTCTCCCCCGTCATTTCTCCACCTCCATCTCTCCCCCTCGCCTCTTCCCCCGCCCCCTCTACATTCAGAAGTAGTTGGTGTCGGCATTCATTATTGTGCTAAGTTTTCATTTACTACCCTCGCCGTGTTTAGTGTCGTTTAGTTTCTTGTCTTTACATGTGTAGCTAATGAATATGTTTCTTTTCTTCCTACTTACAGTGAAAATGCTGGATCTGGGGTAAGTACTTAACATGATTTTGCTTTTAAATATTATTGATTTTAACGGAGAGTATTACTTTCCTTGTTTCGAAAAAAATGCGGTCCTTGTAGCTAGCTGCGTGGTGGTGAAAACCACTATTTTACCACCATTCTCAACACCATCCCTTTAACCACCGGCGGCCGGTAAACGTCGCCTGTTTTATAGCCATATACTAGCACCCTTTAAATGATCATCAGTATAACACCATTTCCACCATCACAAGTAGGACCACCAACAGCATCACCAATACCAGGCTCACTTCTATCAGTATCGCCACTACCAGTACCATCACCACCAGTATGCCCATGGGGAACGACCGCCTCTAGATACGCACGCACGCACGCACGCACGCACGCACACTCACACTCACTCACTCACTCTCTCTCTCTCGCACACACACACACACACACACACACACACACACACACACACACACACACACACTCGTGTTCCTTCTCTGAAAAAGTGGTAACTAGTTTTTACACACAGACACAGACACAGACACACACTGACACACACACACTGACACACACACACACACTGACACACACACACTCTTATATGCAATAATACACACACTCATACACACGCATACTCACGTACACACACGTTGAGAAAACTCTTCAACGGACGCATAACGTTCAGAGAACTTGAGCGAATAGCAATTAAGCTTACCAAAGCGAAATGCGACATTGACTTTAATATCTTACGTGAAAGAATATTCAAGGGATTCATGCCATCGAATCCCCAGATACCTTCCTCTATCACTACTCATTAGTGTACTAAAATTCTTGTTACACTATATCTAATGGTATGAAACAATGCCATCGCAGCCCTCCTTATTAGAACAAATATTAAATTGCCTTCATGTCTATTTTAAACACACGTCCCCCTTTGTGTCACCAGCTGAAACATGGACACTTATTTTAAAGTAGTTTTGAACACGCTTAAGCTCATATTTCTTTGAACGGCAACACTAGTGCCTGATTTCGCTGCCTTCGAGATCCTTGTTTCATTGAATATAACATCTCGTTTCAGAAGCGTTCCATTTTGCGTCGTTGGTCCGAAAAGAAGGTTGGCGAAGACTATCACAAAGGACGGGTTATTCTAAAGTGACTTTATATACACATGAAGCAATTTGACCAATCAAGATACACTAAAAAGGACGTGACATCAGAAACCGATTCTGGAAAGGTATTCTTCAACGAGCATATAAATTGTCCCTACATAGCACAGCGTGTCCATGTACTTTGCCTTTTCTACATAAATGCGTATGTTGTCACTCTTCCCTCATACATTAGAGCCGAGGTTATTGTCACTACAGTCTTTGCTTTCCACGTAAAACCGTCTATCATTTAACGAGGCAACACCTTGGCTTGGCATGTAAGACACTTGAGTACACATTTGTGCCGGTATGGAATTGCTTCGACAGTATGGGATAACGAGTTCTTCATTTGATCCCTGTTATTTCATTTGAATTAAGAGTCTGCAAAACAATTTCCTGCCTGCCCTACTTCGTTGTCACCGAACTGTGGCCAACGTGACGAAGTGTACTCAGAAGGCTAACCTTTTCATCAGTAAGTAAACGTGCTGATCAACTTCTAAACCATGAAGATTGTTGGCATCTCCTTGTAAGCGCATTAGTAAACCACCATAGGACACATATGCGGACCTGAAAGATGAATACAATACATGTAATGAATTTTAGCAGAAACAAAACTCGTTACATAGCATCAAAGTAGCCAATCTTCGTAAATAATTTTTCATGCCAAAACCTGGTACAGAATCTTAAAAAAACCCTTATATTTTCACACTTTCATGTAATCAATTATCAAATACTTAGGTGTTATGGTGCTGAAGTATGCGTCTGGTATTCTCAAAGTTTCATAAATGCAAACTGTTTTGTGTCAAATGAGATAAACCACAAAAAGTTGTCATAAAAATGGAAAGGGAAGTGAAAAGTTTATCGTCTCCAAAGAAATTCAAATAAAACTAGATTGCAAGATTATTAGATGTAGTTAACTTACAAAAATTAGAATAGAAAAAAAAACACAGCAAAAAGGTAAGTTAAAACATAGTAAAAGTAAATGGGATGGTAAAAAATGTGGGCTAGAAGGGTAAAATATCACACAAAGCTTAGAAATGCGACATGAATCTTGGACGGCCTTATAACTATTATAGTTCACAATTATACTATATACTGCGTTTTTCACACATTCTTATTCATTAAATCTTTAGTTTTCTACATCAGGGCAGATTCGTGCTCCGCTTCTCTCTGTTTCCACTATATCTTTTTAAGCCATTGAATTTCTTTCCTTCCTTCCAAGCATCAAGCATTCCTCTCCTCCTTTTGCCTCTTGAATTCTTTCCGCGTAGCACTCCCTCCATTGCAGTTTTTGAAGTTTTGAAGTGCAGTTGTGGCATAGCAAATTTCAAGTCCATTTCTTTAATCATCGGTGAATGGTCCAGATGTGGAACTGCTTTTCTGAAACTAGGGTCAGCCCATCAATATTTTATAACATTTCTTATCCCATCTATCTCCAGAACCACATCTCACAACTCTGCAAACACTTAACATCTACCAACTTCAATGTCAGTGTTTCTGTTCCATCCAGGAGAACACTCCATGTCAATGTAATTATATTATTTTCTATATTTCTTTGCACCTCTCCTTTGCCATAGCCACATTTGATCTCATGTTACATACACATGATCCATCACTTGACAGAGTACTTCTTGGGTACCAAGGTGGCTCATCTACTCTAGCTTTGTGACATCTGCCACATTAACAGTTACTAGCTTTTTACCACTGCTGTTCCCAATATTTATAAATTGTTTTCTAATTTTTATCTAACCTTTAATTTTTTTACGTTTATTGGCATACCATGATTACTCAGCACTTGGCTAAGTTGTCCAAAATGGCTTGCAGCCCATCCAATTTGTCAGCCACAATAGCCTGGTCACCTATGAAATGCAGTAATCTGAAAATGAAGATTTCCCACTTTTACTCCTTTGTGGAAATCTCTTATGGGATATTAAATAGCACTTGGGTTTAGAGATAATCTTATCCCGTACCCCTTTCTCAAAGTCTAGAGGGGGCAATCTTGTCAAAATGACAATGAAGACTAAATTGGAACATCTCTTAGTGTGGCTTGCATCATTTAAAATATATGGTGGTTTGCTTGTTGACTGAAGAATAAATATATGCTACATATATAAAAAGTAATAGGATTCTTACTAAATACAGACACATGATATACTTATAAAGTTAATAGAGTTCTCAGTTAATCATACTTACAGTCTACTAACAAATTCACTTGGAGTTTCTTCCTGTTCAATTCTGTACGTCTTTCCATGCATAACGTATTCAAATTGATCAGCCCTTGATGGCCCAGTATCAAGTGGATTATACTCTCCATCATCAGGAGTCCCATCTTCCTTGAGGGTAGTAGCTAATACCAGACGAAATTTATCACCATGATCAACTGGGTACAGCTGAGTGTTCACATCCAAAATTAAGTCCATTTTGAAACTTTCACTTTCACAGTGAAGACGAGACACTGAAATCAGAAAGACAATGTCTCTCGCATTACCCTTGACATAACTTAACATAATAACAGAACAAGGGAAGAATGAAGACGATGATGAATGATGAGTGATGATGAGTTAATGAAGATGAATTTTGTTGAACTCAGATTGTGTAAATGTCGAGTGCAATTGATTAAAAATGTTCCTCACCAGTTGTGTAATCAAGATGTCTGCATATAACATAGAAAAGAAAGTAAGGCATTGTCTGACCAATGTATTATCTGGGTGTCTGACTTCTACAACATAAATGTGCCTTATGGCATTTATGGTAAAGGCATATTTCCACTCCTTACTATTCTCATCTGAAAATTTATAGGACTTGTACTGCCTTCTTGTTGTATATATGGGACTTGTGATGCCCTCTTGTAAGTTATGCCTACATTGGATACACTCCAGTCTGCACCATATTAGCAAATATTTTAGCTGGAAAACACACAAGTTGTGAGGACATGAACTGACCACAGGGTGTGCAAGTATATGGGTTGAGGGGGCACAGGGAGCTGTCTACCCTCCAAAGTTCTGGAAAACAAACTTTGTGCAAAATGACTGCTGGAATTTAGGACAACAATGGGTATTCAACTTCCAAAATAGCCAAATTGCCAAAATAGAGTTGTTTTGTAAAACAATTACAGTAACCAAAACATCAACTTAAATTTATGCACACATCACTTAATAACTGGTAGACGAAAGCATCATTGAAATCATAGCAGGGATACAAACAATGCAATCATTCTCTTTTTCAGTTAAAAAGTATTGGTTTGATGTGTTTTCCCACTTTTTGTGTGTCATGCATAAGTGAAATTTACATCTTTGTCATTCACACTCATGGTCATGCATTAGATTGCTGCAAATGCAAACACCGTTTAACCTCTACTTCTTTCTCATAATCATCTATGTTCTTGTTTGTTTTCATTATGATTATCTGTCACATTCACTTGGCAACCATCACCTGTTGTTGTAGTCATAGTCGAAGTCATAATAAATCCTCTGGAAGAACTTGCTTCTTACCAGTAATATTTAAAATTTATCAACTTACGAGAATTTCAATCTTCATTATACTATATAATATAATGATTAGACAGGGTCAGTGATCTGTGATGAAATGAAAAGGTAATTGTAACTTGTTAGAATGCGAAATGTTGAATCCATTTGTTTCCTTTAGCTTTCTTGTATTCAGGAGGAAACTGTGCACCCCTCCCCCTTGCCCCATCATCAAAGTAGTGCTGAAAGCCTGTCAAAGGCAGCACCTCTAACTTAATGACAAAAGGCAGCTTGGGGACATGTACAACGTACAGCAAAACATCTCATGCTATTTTATTTGGCATGTAAGAAGGCTTATACATGGACGTCTTTTTAACAAGATGATTTCAATAAGGGTCCTTGAATAAATATTATGAACAAAATATATAAAATTAACTATATATCCATTAAAATGTGTGAAATAATAAAATGCACTACAATCAATGATGGGAAATACAATACTTACTACAGCATTATTTAACCCATTGTGGCCCATTGTCAAGTATGTGTGATGGTGAGTTTTGATGGAAAAATGCCCATCATCACCAGTGGGTGATGGTAGTATTTTGGTCTAGAAAGCCCAGCACCATGTAAATGTGACACTCACTATTGGCTCACTTTCTCATTGCTGTAACGATGTTAAGAGCTCAGAGATAAAGAAAATAAACTCATTTGTGTTCAGAGACTTTCAATGTCCACCATCTAAACATAACGTGCTCACAACATAACAGCCTGCAAAACCGGTCAGCGGTTACTATACCTAACTTAACAAAAATTGTTACATGTCCCTTTTTTTCCCTTTTTTTTCTAATGTTCGTGAATTAGCCAGAAATATGGCAAAGTAAACAAGCGCAAATATTTGGAACTGTTCTTAAACTACATAGTCTGCAAGATATGAGGGTCTCTTGCTTGCTCTTCCTGACCGTGTAAAGTGTGGGCTGCCCTGATCATTTGGAGTTGCGTGTTCATGTTTGTTGGTGTGCTGTATAGACTCTTTTTCACCTTCTCCATCTGGTGAACCATGTTCGTCCTCTCCATCTTGAGTTGTGCTTAGAGGGGTTAGCTTAAGGTGTCTGCAATTTCTGCTCAGCACTCGCCCTGTATCAGTTTCCACCTCATAGGACCTTAGCCGGTTGTCATTCTGAGCAATAACTGTTGCCCTGTGCCAGAGCTTCCCTTTATGATCAGGTTCTATCATCACTGCTTTAGCATGGAAGTACTTTACTTGTCTTTCCTTAATTACACCTTTTTCTTGGAGTACAGAATGGTTAAATATTGGCTGCAGGAGCATCTGAAATGTAGGCAGGAGCGTCTTTGTGCGATGGTTTAGCACCCTCTCAGCAGGGCTTGTTGTCATACCTTGTGTCGGCGTATTGCTCAAGTCAAGTAGAGAAAGATAAGTATCTTGGTGTGCCCTGAGTGCACATTTCATTAGTCGTTCAGCTGTTTTTACAGCACTTTCTGACATTCCATTACTCTGTGAATGCTTTGGAGAGGATGTTACATGTTTGAAGTCCCACCTGTTACTGAAGTGTTTGAACTCCTCTGATGAGAACTGGGGGCTGTTTCCGGACGTCACTGTATCTGGAATTCCATAGCGTGCAAAGTGTGCCTTCACTTTATGGATACCATCCTGTGATGTTGTGCCTTGGAGATAATCTCAAAGAAATTTGAATAATAATCTACAGTTACAAGGTATGTTCGCTGATCAAAGTCAAACAGATCAAGTCCAACTTTTGACCATGGGTGGTCCTTGACTTCATGAGGGATCGTTGTTTCCTTTTGCTGTTTGGAGCCTGTAGACAGGCATATTTCACACAACTTTATATATAGTCACGGCGGGTAATTGTTACGCACTCCAGAGTGTCGGGTAATTATTACGCACCCCCCTTTTCTCCCCTCATCTCACTTCATTTGCTATAGTCAAGTAGTAGTTAGCAAAGCAAACCTTGAAATTTAGAGTAATGTAGATAATTTTTCAAAATATAAATAGCTAATTATTTAACACAGTACAGGTTGAAATCAGAAATGTTATTTGTGTAGTTAAAATCCTGACTAATGCCTAAACATTAGTATTTTGTTTCTATGGGCCAAAATTACTTGCTCTGTAAGGAAATGTAAAGGTAACTCTCCAAAACTATTGATACACCGATGTCTATGCATATTTTGTAATATATCCGTAGAGAAATGTGAAATGTACTACGGTACCAAAGTAATCATTTCTTGGCTTTGGATAGCTTAATTTATTTAATTCAGTCAAAGCAATCCATGATCATGACTTACAATGGTGGTCTAACAGTAGCTACTACTCAAAAGTTCACTAGTCCAATTTCTTTGGACAATTTCTCAAACATTTGCTGTTGCAACCTGCTACATGTTTGGTATTATTCAATAGCTTATTGTCTCTGGGATACGGTCATATTTGTTTATCTATCCAATTGTGTTGGAGTAATGAGAGAATGAGCCAATAGTGAGCAGCACTGGGCTTTCGGGACCAAAATACTACTGTCATCCACAGGTGATGATGGACATTTGTATAGTGAGACCCACCATCATGTATACACAACAATGGGCCACAATGGGTTAAATATTATCAATGTAAGGTAAAATATGAAACTGTGTGTTTCACATTAACATTATGTATGAGTTGCCACTGGAATTGTGGCAATTACATCTTTTTCTACAAGCAAATTTAGGCCTAATTTGTCCTCAAATGCTGAGCTGAGAGTAACAATAATGAGGAAAACCCTACGTAGTATACTGCTAAATACACTCATTGGTTTGAAAACCAACACCTTAACCTCTGGACCATCAAGTCCAATGATTAAGATGAGAAATTTTCAAGTCAATCTTGTCATGCTTTCGCCTCCCTTGAGTGAGTAAGGGGGAATTCTTTAGTTATATTTTTTTATTTTGTTTTGGCTTTGAGCCTTCGTCAGTGCCAGAGATATATAAGTACTCTTCAAAGTAAAAGTGGAGAAAGAAAGCAAGCTATTGTGGTAATGCTCCACTCCTGATGAATATATAGGCCTATATAATAAATGCTATGTGTCTGCTGAGTAGTACTTATATGTGTCTGGCACTGGCGAAGGCCATATATGTATACTGTATGCTATATATATATACCTTAATCATTCAATTGACTGCACAGTGCACTTAATAAATTTTTCAACTTTTTAGGGGTGTGCTTATTTTGGGGGGGGTGTTTGATCGAGGGCATTCACTTATTATAAATTTTTGCTTGCAAGGGGTGCACTTATGCAGGGGATGCGCTTATTCAAATGGGGTATGGTAAATCAAATAATTAAAAATTATGGTTTATGTGTATATATGTGTCTGTCGTTCTCAAAGAGTTGAGCATTACCACAATTGCTTGCAGTTTGAGGGTGCTGACCAGATTTGAACCCATGACCTCATGATTACTAAGCCAATACCTCAACCATTGGACCGTCATGCCTGATGGGAATTATTTGGGAATTATCACAATAATAGAATATTGTAACTGGCAGTCCTTCTTTCAAAAAGAAAGAAATTTATAAGGAATCAACAATAAAATTTGTAACATTAAGTAGTTCTGTTTTTTCTTGATAAGTGCCCCCTTGCGGTAGATGCTGCACCCAGAGGAAGCCAATCACTAAATAGCTGCCCTAGCACTAATTTTAGGTAAATATGGTACAATAAGCATAGCTTAAACCTTAATTTACTTAGTTCTTGAGTTCTTCACTGATATTTGAGCTTGAAGCTGAAGCTTTTTCATGCTTCTAAAAACATCTAATACTCCATTTGGTCAGTATCAGTGTCACATTAAATTTACATGCAAAACCATATAAAGAGGGAACTTCAAAGTCAAGTGTTGTTTAAACACATCCACTATCTCCTATTCATTGACTAAATTTCATCTCTTTTTAGGAGAATGCAAGGAGTTCATGAAGAAGTACATGAATTGTCTAAAGGAAAACAACAACAAATATTCAGTTTGTCAGGAGGAATCCAAACATTATCTTCAATGCCGAATGGAAAGGTTTGATGTGACAAAATATTTACTCAAGCTTTTGAAGGCAGTTACTTATTCTTCTCTTGTCAGCACTTAGTGAGTAACTGCCTACTTGAATTTTGAAATGACACAGTATCAGCATTTATCTAGGACACTGGTTTAAAGTAGTTAAGTACCATATGCCTCTGCCATCATAAGATGCCACTGATGGAACACAGATGAAAGGTTTCTTTTTGTACTGAACACTCATATAAGCCACTCACCACTCTTTGTTACCAGAAAGTTGCTTCAATAGTACTTTTTCTTAGTATGGTTTGTGTCAAAATTCTTTAGGTCAAAGTATATGGTCAGCACTCCAAGGTGGTTGTGCCCTTTCAACCTCTGATGCTTGCACTGTATGTCCAGGGCATGTAACATCATATTTTATACTTGGAGCAGAGTATTTTACTACCTTAATACTAGATACCCACCTTTAATTTTGTAGATTACAAATTCCCAACTAATTGAAATATATGTAATAAACTGTGTAAAAGCTGGTATGGAAACTGGTACAAAGCACAAGCAGGCAAAACTTCCTTTTGCTTCCTCTCCAGTAACAACGTGAAGGATCCAGGTTACAAGATATAAAAATTTCTAGTCAGACACTTGTTACCCATTTCAAAGCTGTGCAGTAATGTTATATGGTGACTTGTTTCATTAACATCTTCAGTTTGAAGGACCATGTAAACCTTTTCATGCTAAGACTTTCTTTTTGGTCATGTTGTGTTGTTTTGTCAACTTTTAAATAACAACAAGCCACAAATTTAGTCACTCAAAAAATCATCAAAATGACAATCAGAAATAAATGTCCTAGACGTCACAACTTTGTAGCTCATCAAACTCTTTTATTTTAGGGAATTTTTGACATGCTCTTCTAGTCGTTGACTGCTCACCCATATATATCCTTTTACTTGTAAGCTTAAATGTATGACAAAAAAGTAGACGTCACTTGTTTCTATCCTTTCTATTCAAGAGACCTGATGGCCAAAGAAGACCTCACGAAGCTCGGTTTCCGTGATGACAAAAATGGTTCCTGAGTGCTGTGACAGTCAATGTTACAGTACTTGCTTGTACAGTATGTTGACAGACACAGACCGAAGCAAAGAAGCAGAGGAACTTCCAGCCAGCAAAAGATGCCCATTGTTCGTTTATTGCATCTGCGGAGATAAGATGTTGCTGACAGAAACTGACAGACCTTGAATTATATATGACTTTATTAGGTATTTATTTTCGTGGTGAGAGATGGCATCACATGCTGCACACTTTAGAGGGACATTGATGAATAGATGAATTTTTATCATAGTAAGGCAGCATTTGAACATATGGAAGTAAGGAAGATGTTCAATGTATACAATGTGTTGCTGTGCACTTGATAAGTCTATTAGTCCCTAATATTCAGAAATGCATTGCAATCGATAATTGAGACAAGATTTTATGAATATTCAATGAGTGTGGAACTTGAATGCGTATGATCGTTGTAAATATTGGTAATGTATATGGATGACACCATTTCTCTAATCGTTTATCAAGAAAACCTCCTCAAGGAATTGGAATCAGAAATTAAAGTGAAATGTAAATGAAAAAATTCTGTGCTCACTTTTATTTCCCAATTTCAATTGTTTCACTTGACTTCTCTTGCACCAAAAGTAGTTAAAGTTGTGTTTACTGGTAAATCCACCGTAGTTCACAAATGGATAGCAGCTTGGTATAAAATCTAGCAGATATGAGTTTGGACAATAGTAACCTTGTGTAAGTATTGTTTTTTCTTCTAGCCCCCTTGATACGTTTCTTATGCTTTGATGGAAGAAAATCGAGACAATCAACCGTCTCATTATCCATTACCCGGAAAGTTTTAACCCGACAATGCACCATTGTCCAGCGGCCCAAAGCGAACTATAGGAGGTACAGATACTGCTGCACAACCATGTATTTTGCGATAATAAACATTGTGCAAAAACCAAATGATTCACCGAATTGGATCAATGTCGTGCATTTTACTTCACTTGACAATCAGTTGGGTATGGATTTTTCACGTAATTTTTTTAATTTTAGGCAGATGGTGCACCTTTGAACAAATTATATTCCTTGTATTTTTATGCTGCACAAACTTAGAAGCTTATCCGGAAGTTTATTAGAACGCATCTTTGCTACAGGCATCAGATGAGAATGTTGCCTAACGTGACACTCAGGAATTTCTCTCACTTTGCTTCAAGTAACTGTTCTTTCAAGACTGCTAAGAATAATTATTCAATTATGATTTATTGTACCCATTACAGTTTTCCACCACAAAAACACCGATAGCTGCGAAATTTTTCACCGAGGACAATATTTTTGTGCTGTTACACAGATTAGGGACGATACCGTAGAAGTAATAAGAGCTGTCCCAGTAAGACATCGCGATGTCGAAACACTTTAATTCCTAAGTATCTTTTCTAAATGTATTATTTCAAATCCTTTCTGCTCAATGGTACTTTGGTACAGAGGACACACCTTAAACGCATAGGTCAAAGATCTAAGTTTTGGTGGTGACATATTTTCTTATATCTCAACTCCATTTGTTCTCAAAGAGGTCCACTTGGACCTCGAGGGAGGAATTAGACAATCTAGGGGAAATGATATGCCAGGGGAGAAATGACGAGGAGTTCTAATAATATGAACCAACGTGGAAAAAATACGGGTATCAAATTACGATTCTCAGTGAAAATTTCCAATGTTCCTCCTCTTAGAACTGTCTTTTTCAGCAACGCTTTAATAGTTTGGGGCATTTATTGTGGCGAAATCATGATTACACTGACGGTCAGGTCGGACAGTTAAATTCTAGTAGTTTGCTCTTCGCTATTTGTAACTAATGCCAAAATGAGAGCATCTTTTGCAAATTTTTAGTTGAATATTTAAATCATGGCTTTTTTTATTATTCCAAAGGTTTGGCAAAGTTTCACTACTTGCCATCTTGTACACCGCTCTTTAAAAATTTAAAATCCGCAAAATTTGCATCTAAAATCCGGACCGTAAAACAAGCCCGCGCATCACCATATATCGAAATTTATGTACAGATGATACTACAGAGCAAAGGATCCTCAGAACAACTGAATGCCTCACACATCAATAGCGACACTGTACGCTGCCATACTGACGAGATGCCCGTTAGCTTCGACGATCAGCAGGTAACGGCTCAAATTCTCCTATGGCTGTCTCCAAGTCGTACGGTCTCCATAGAGTTTCGTTTCAAGAGAGACACTAGTTCGCCGGGCCAATCTTTTTTGTTATTCAAGCTTTTTACCAACTTTCTGGTTATGATAGCGTGATTGGTGGTAACAGCGATGATTGTAGCGTTGGTTTTAGCGATGGGAGAGTACTAATAACCTACTTTTGATACAATAACAAACGGGATTTTGCAATCAATATAGCTACAGTAATTTATATGTAAATGTAATCGAAGTCGAAAACGAACAGAACTATTACGAATCGTTCCCTTGTTAATTTTGAGTCTCTCGCTGAGTCTTTCGTCCAGAACACGACGAGATCATCCTAAACTAAATATAGGCGATGGTGTAACACCATTGATTTATTAGTCCTAGATTGACAACGAGGCTATATTCTATTGTTTAATTTCACGTCAGCACGGATGACAAAGATGGCTACCAATAGAACGTCCAGTTTGACGCCAGGAACAATAACACCAACCGATCGCTTTTAATTATGACTAAATTTTATTGAGAGCTTTATGTACAGTTTGCTTGATTTGGTGATAACGCACCTTAAAAGTATTACTAGCTCGGCTGCCCGCGTTCTCCTTCTTTAGAATTGCTTGTATAGAGTAATAATTTCTAAAGTGAGCTTTACCGGCCCCAGCGGGGTCGCTGGAAACCTTCCAGGGGGTTGTAAAAACTCCAGGACGACTAGAGATAGAGTGCATATGAGATGAAGACCCCTGTTTTGTAATGTAATTGTGTTACTTTACCTCAGAATCTTATTGATAGTTTTTTAACCTTTACCGTATTAAATTTGAGACTCATTAACATCAAGCACACTAACCATAACATTGCCCTGTGAGAATGTACAGGGTGGTGGATCGCTTAGGGTGTATCTCATTAGTCACAGTAGCAGTGTCAGTATACGTTAGGAGCCCAATGTTCTAGATTATTGTCTTTCAAACCCAAGTCCTTGAAATGCTATTACTGTTTCCTTTCCATCTCTTTTTACTACTTTCTGTTCGTGAGTTGTTAGTATAATGCAAAGAATAATATTTCCTAACTTGGCAAGCTACTCGATTGTAACAATTGTCCAGTAAAGTATGAAATTCTCTTTCAAAAACGTTTTAACTCTTTTGTGTTTCTTTGCATATATAGTTGGAGGCTCCTCCTGCAAGAACATACGTAAAATATATAAAGCAAGAGTTTTGCCTAGTGGAGTATACCGAATGATTGGAAAAAACGGACATAATATTACAGCATTTTGCGAAATGGAAAGTGAAGGGGGTAATTACTATTGCTTACTTATCTACTGTTGTTAATAATGATGTAATATTTAAAAGCAATTCAATGACAAGGAACACCTTTATTGTATAGCCTTAAAGTTCTTATGTCTTACACGCATACTCTAAGCATTGGGGATACCCTTTATTAAAACCAAACTACGGGATGTTGTACAGCAAGACTAATACTATCTAACTGCATTTCATTGGGTAATTTGTACTTGAAAAGTTTGAAGTTTTGGTCCTTTGCTTAAAAGACTGAGGCGCCTATAAAATGATCTCCTTAAGAAGAGCTTTATTTGTATTTGTGAATTATGAAAAGTTGTTTCTCAACCCTGTAGCTTTAGAATTGTTTCACCAAGTCGTCAAATTTAGCTCTCTGTCGTCAAAAGTTATCTTGGTTGCTCCCATGTTTGCCAATACCATGACTTTCAGAAATCGTATCAATTCCAAACATTTATGTCGAGTGGCGTTCCAATAACATACCTCTCTCTAAAATTTGGTTTAAGTGATATCATTTTAATTGCATATTTCAGAGTTATCTTAAGTAAGTGGGCTTAACCTTTAGCAAAATGTAGCCACTATTAAAGGGGTTGTTTTACTTCTTGCAACAAAACAAGGTGTAAAATTCGCATGTTTCGTTTACAATTGCATGATAGTGTTTTGAGATGCAAATGTATAAAAAAAGACATGCATTTCAAATCATTCTTGTGTCGTCGTATCGTAACATTGTGATTCTGTCTATTTCTCTTTCTCTCTCTCTCTCTTTCCTCCTTTTAGGTGGATGGGTTCGAATAGGATACGTTATGCAAAAGAAACAGAAAGTAATAGTGACTAAAAGTGACCAATTGGGACTACTTGCTAATCCAAACCGGAATTTCCTACTCAATAAGAAGGGTCTGAAAGCACTAACCAATTTCTTTGACCTCTCGAAAATTTGGTTCCATTGCATGAAGGAACGTGTTGACCGTTCCTTAAGTATTATAACAAATACATCAATGGTGTTTCGTTTTTTCAGCGAAGAAAACGACAGGCCAATAGCGTGTAATTCGTTTGTAAGTGGCTCCGATGATCATTCATATTTGGCACAAAGATGTCAGAATTGGGTAGACGGTAGCGGTTCTGTGGGTGTATGGAGCTCAGATGGTATAGACCTTCCATTCCAGGTAAAAGACAAATACGCGTGGACAATCAACAATAACATAAGTCTCTGTGATGATGTTAACAAAACCGCGGTTGCAGGTGTGTGGTCTGTTTATGCGCGTTAATTCTATTCTTTT
>JAAAKM020006971.1:146615661-146633138 GCA_010016025.2 Alatinidae sp. Z8VKAUB7J3 | reverse complement strand
AAACATGATTATTATATCTTGAAGCTTAGATTTTCTTTCCTAACTTTGTACCAACGGTTTCGTATTCTCAAATGTGATAAGTGGCAAATGCAAAATTTGTTAAAATTTTTGGAGGATATTTTTTAGTTATAATGCTCAAAATAAATAAAAATCGGTGGATTATAAGTAAGAAACCATTTTGGTAGTTTTGAAACTCATACATTTTGGAAAATGATTTTCTCCAAATACAACATGCAGAAATACCCTAGAGATAAAAAAGCCCTTAAAAAATCAAAACGTAAATCAAAAAGTAGGTTTTGGAACCTTTTTACAAAATTTTTTAAATGTTTGAATATTGTGCAACATTTCATAGCCATAGATGACGTCATTCACACCAAATTAGAAGAAAAATTAGAGCAATTTGTTGGGAAAGAGATGGACTATAAACGTGCCAAACATCTTTGTAATAGCATTGGCTGATATAAAATTATAGTGTGTCAAACTGCCGCGAGCCTACTACCACCTCCCCCCCCTCCCATGTATGAGAAGAGCTAAAAAGCCCATGTAAGGTAGGGTGAAAGGCTATAATGCAGGGAGATTTTACTAAATGTTGCATATTCTTAATTCTTATTGTCGTGGGATGTAGCCCAAGGAAATGGTCTGAAAGTGTGATATTCTCAAGCCCCTTCTCATGTCTGTTTTACGTCTTATGTTGGTTTCATAAACCTAATATAGTTGGCGAGAGAGTTTAGGCATGTACTCGATTTATCCAAGGCTACTATCCCAACAGTCCTTAACATCAAAGCCGTAGTTTACCCGAATAATCAATTTAAAATGCAACTTTGACCTAAAATACAAATGTTGGCCTCGTCAAAGTCTGAAAATGACCTTTATCGGTTTAAAAGACCCCCTGAATGGACATGACTTTAGGCTAGTAGAGGTTGTTCACCAAATGATCTGGAAAAGACATCGGATGCTTACTTTGCCTGTAGATAATGTTCACAGTGATACCACCCCTTTAGTTTTTGTACGATATACAGGGACGGGAGAATGGGACAGGGTACAGAGAGGAAAATCCATGTAAGCCATCTTATAGAGTGTTAACCTTAGCGCCTTCAAAGTTGCTTTCCTCCTCTAAGATTAAGTGCAGGATGCGTCACCGTATTGAACGTAAATTCTTTTGATTTGGTAATTCTAATAGTTTAACAATAATTTCGTGCTAATGGCATAGATAAATCTCGAAGCTGTAAGTGATAAAGCGGTATTTCCTACACCAGTAACAATAGTCTCTTTTAGCATTTTCATTTGTCTTCTCAAGTACATAACAAATCGAGAAATACGATTAACGTGATATTGAAATACACAATTTCCAATCACTAGAGGGCGGCTTGACGTAAATATGTTCAGAACACAAAAGATAATCTATGTATCCTTGCCTGGTAAATTCCCATTTAGAGTAGACTTTGGGCAACATGCATCTTGGACTGCACTTGATATATAACTGTCTTACGTAAATGCAGCATCATCTTACGAATCAGACCCTTAAGTAGATTTTTGACAGCTTTGTCTAATATTTTACGATAAGTAATACGCCAAATGTGGAAACTTTATAGACAACGTTTCGTCTACCCGACTTTTTCAAGTCACTACTGAAAATTGGCTAAACTTGAAAACTTAAAAAGTTTAAAATATTGAGTCGCCATTCCCACTCAGTCCTAAAATATGGAATTGCGTGACAAACAATTTCATGTTATTTTGAAAAAATCTCATTCAAAATTTTTGATCAATTTATATGCATAATTTCAACTAACAATAGAGACAATGCACTTAATATTTGTATACTTCCTGCAAGGTGCATTGTAGTTTCGCCTTTTTGGTACTTGCTTTCTTAATTTGATCATCATGGTCACTTTAACGATAACTCATAAAGGAGCAGCCGTGTCATCTTTATAATAACTCATCACTTTCATCAAACATCGTCCTTGAGGCATTTTGAAAAATGACTCTTCAATGCTTAATTTGTTCTGTGGACTACTTCAGTTATAATATCTTTAGTTTAGTCCTCTCAACGTGCAATATGTCCAACAAAGTCCTCTTTATTATATATTCAAACAGGCATGTGGTATCTATCTTTACCCCACGCATTGGAGAGTTGTTCAGGCTAATACGCAACAGTCACCTATGGCTCCACATTTTAAAAGCCTCGGATCTTTTGATATCAGAAGATTTTAGTACCCAACATGCAGAAGAATAGTTGTTCTTTGAAATACAATGATTTCAAGGATTCCTTTTCTTAGTATCCATAATAATAGACATATCTTTTTAGATAGGCAACTGCGCTACTTGCAAGGACTGTCCTTTTGAATTTTGATGGATCAATGTTGTTGTTAGTCGAAAGAGTTTCCATATATTAGAATTCTTTACTGTTTTCACCAATTACCCTTTCAGTGTAAAATCTTGTGGCTTCTGATGGTTACTCTTTTCTTTACTTGTTACTATTTTTATACCTTTTATATTTTGCATTTTAATAGAGAAGGCCTTCTGATTCAAACGCACTTTTTACTTCATTTTTCAATTCAGTTAAATGAGTCATTGTTCTAGTGACAAGGACCACGTCATGAGTAACTGTTTCTTGTAATGATTATACCTTTAAAATTATAAAGTGCTTTCCAAATAATTTCCCCTGCAAATATCTTGAAATGGTTCGGAGTCAATATATAAGCTTATCTCACCCCAGCTTAATTTTTAAATAACACTGGTCAACACGATTTTTGGTGTCAAGAAACAAAGCATGTTTTTTAGCTAATTTGACAGTGCTTATTCCGATAGTGACCTTAATTTTAGCTACCATTTTTTCTGTACCGGAAGTGCTCATTTTTGCTAAAAGGAGTAGTTTATGGTCTTGGGTAATCGCAAAATTTAATTTATAAAGGTCATCGAAACCCATCAACTTTTAGGTAGGCCCAATAACTTATTGCGAGATACGTAAGACCAACACTTTTTATAAGAAAATATAGAAATAAGTGTTTTTTAAGTTAAGAAATAATAAATGGAAGTGCCAAAATTTTCCAATTTATTGCTAAGTTTCAAATTAACTAATAAAATATATCGGTAATTATAATAAACTTTAGTAAACCTAATTGTTAAGCTTACATCAGAAATAGGAAACCTTAGAATCTTCTGTTTGATAGTAAATAATTTGTTTTTGACTGGGCGTCCACAAATACGATCCTAGTGAATGGAGATTGTTCAGTGGTTGCTAAAAATGTATTTTGTGTGTTTGCTCCATCATACCAACTATACCCGGCAATACCTATAGCTTATTTAATAACACCGCGAGAAAAATACGATGCCATCAAACAAGTTATGAAACAAATCGACTGCAACAAGCATAAATGGGTTTCATGTGTAGATTTGAAAATGATAAATTTCTTGATTGGTCAAGAAAGTGGTTACACAAAATGATTTTTTGTGTGTGAGTAATGGTAGAGAAAAAATGGAGCCCTGGAAAAGGAAAAAATGGATTCCCCCAGATGTCAAGGTTGGTGAAAGAACATTATTCGTGCTACTTCTTACAGAGGAAAAAATCATATTGCCTCCCTTACATATCAAATTGAGATTAATGAAATAGTTTGTAAAATGGCTCGAGAAGGAAAGCCAATGATTTGAGTACATACTAAAATCCTTTCCAGGACTTAGAACCTAGAAACTCAAAGCACGAGTGTTTGATAATCCTGATATCAGGAAACTCTTATTGACTTTTGCGAATTTGTTAATTCAGTGAATGACTCGGAGTTCCATGTTTGGACATTGACATGATAGAAAATATCTTAAAAAAAAAAAAAAAAAAAAAAAAAAAAAAAAAAAAAAAATAGCAGGATACACATAAATTACCGAACAGTATGAATTTCTAAATACACACCATTTTAAACGGTTGAGATTAGAAGCACAAACCAAAAAAGTTTTTTTTTTTTTTCAAAGAGCTTTTCCAATACTTATATTCCTACAAATACCTAAAAAAATATCAAAAAATACTTAAAAGAAGGCTCTACAATAGAGTATAGATTTTTACCCATGACTTTAGTTTATGCATAATGAGTTACACCAGCGGTGTTCTTTTATGGGAAAGCAGAAGCGGAAGTTACTGACCTCTAGGTTTCATTTCTGTTTTCTTTTGTTAGGCATTTAAAAAAGCACTTAGCTGGGTGTAATAACAAGGGAAAAATTATAAACGTTTCATGACTTACATCCTAAGCGTAATGGTTACGATAAGATTGTTACGAGTTTTCAATTACAATTTTATACGAAACATCTTCTTATTAGAGGCATGAATCCTTATAAGAAAAACGCGTCACGTTACATCCTTTGCTGAAATGGAAATAGGACAAAAATCGTTTCTCAGACCTTACTTTCTCCAATATTTTAATCAAATTTATATGACAAACCAAAGAAAAGGAATGGTAAGCTTAGCCCCAAGTACTATAACCTTTTGTATCCACAAAGTGACACAGTTTCCATCTCTAATAAAATACCACAGTTTTCATCTCCGTCAAAAATAAAACTAACCCATCTAATTTGACACTACTTGGCGAATAACTTAACGCCCACCACAGATTAAAATTGCCACACTTCGCACAAATATCCGAAATGCGATTGCAAACACGATAAGAGTTATTTACCCAAAAAAAGGAATATTAATACTACTTTACTAACAACCCATAGCTGCATATAAACGCTGAAGTCCAACACAGCTACTCACGCCTGTATCCCACCCTATTTTATTCAGAGCTGAATAAACTGAATAAATAAAAGACTATACACGTTCGAAGACTCCTTTTTTTAAATAGATACTCTACCAAATATGAAGTTCAGCAACTCTTCCTAATCTAACGTTGCATCTTTTCTTTCAATTAGACTTCGACATTCAAAAGTCCTTCAACATTCAAAAGTCAGATGATTTCTCATAAGGAAAACAATAATAAGGGAACAACTGTAAAATTTTCAGGCTAAAGGGGAGACGCGAAGAATGTATTAAGCCACAAAGTAGGAAGTTGTTGTTATATTCTTATAGAATCAAAAGCATAGAATTAATACACCCAGCTCTTGCAGAAAGAGTGATCATTTTGAAAGAGTGCATTCAAAGTAATACCTTATACTTAATGATTAAAACGTAGAGGAGCGTACAATGTTTGCTTAAAAAAAAGCCTAGTTACTTGCTTAATATATTTCCTATGTTACGACAAATTATTACCTGGCTATCCTGATAATACCTGATAATCACTGCAGTATCAAAAAAATTTCAACTTTAATGTGACTATCAAATAAAGCTCAGAATGTTCTTTTTACTAACATCAGCTTTTAAATAGCCTATAAGTTTAAATAACAAAAATTTAAATTTTGTACATATGAGAGTAGTCACTGGAATGTACAAACCGAGATCAAACTTTCCCGAATAGAGTAAGAACCAGATTTAACAGGTCAATATTTAAACTCGATCATATCGATCCACAAATGTATTCAAATTAATTCTTCCAATTTTACAGAAGAAAAAACGAAATCACGAATAATTTTACAAGTAAGAAAATCGGTAATGCGACGCATGTCCAAAGAATGGTTTCTGGATAATCAGACTAAAACGTTAATACAGATAAAAGGGAAACGGCTGATGAATTGTTTAAATTTGACTATCTTCTTTAAATATTAACCCTTGGTCTAAATTAGTCATAAATTCTGAAAATTTGTACTATTTTAAATGTAACAAGAAAAGACCAACATGGCAAAATTCCTTTATAATTCGGATGGATACGTTCGTAGCTCTGTAGCTAATGGTTTAGAATGATTTGTCACATAAAATAAAAAATGGGGATGGCACTTATGGTATTTCCCCAAAAATCTGAATAGAGTATTATTATTAAAACGTTAAGGATTAGGTCAAGAACACAAACGGATTACACTTATTTTCCAATAAAGCGTTCAAAACGCTCATGAACAGCATCACGAATAACTCCCAAAAAATGTTCACTTAAATTGGAGTTCAACATAGTTCTCATCAAATCTAGATCATTACTGTCCACTATTTTTCTCAGAAAGATCACTTTTTCAGATTCAAAATCTCCAATATCACAAGAAAAAATATTTACATACAGCTCGGCAACATTTTCAGGTGTAACTTCTGATGAAACCAAATCAAACATAATGTCACTAACAAGATCATCAACAAAATAAGATCTGCCCAGGTGAAGAAGCTTACCCTTATCTGTTAGCTTCAAGCCCTTCAGAGCACAGCATTTATGAATAGTTTTACGACATCCAGAGACATAGTGTACAAGATATTTCACTAGCCTGGCGTCTGTGTCTTTCCAAGGGATCTCAGATGTAGCATGAAACTTCAACATAGCCTCAAATTTTGAATTTATCTGCTCCCGTTTAGCTCCAATTTTTTCCCCCGAATCCGTAACAAAGTAAACATTCGTCTCGTCAACACAACAAGACAGATGGGCTTTCTTCTTTGCCTTGACAATTGAATCATGAACTGGGAAAAATCGTCGTCCATACTCTCGGATAGCACTTATAACACTTGTGTTATCCTTAATATTTATCAATTTTGGAAAGGTTTGATCGAACAAGTACAGCATCTCTCGGTCATCTCTAGAATATGTAATTAGAAGATTAAAGCCTTTATATAAAACATAAAAAAATAGAACATTATTAAACGTAAAAAAAGAAAATAAAACGACCAATCTCTACGAAGCCTATAAAAAAGAAAAAAAACTGCACAACAAAAAGGTGGAAACCAAAAGTAGCCTATATTATACAAAAATAGTTTATAAAATAAATGGCCGATCCTATCCCTATAAAATTGTTCCAAAATACTTCGCTTTTATTGCTAGCAAGACGCTGTTGAAGAAAAAAAATTTATAGTTAAACGATTTGCTTTCAACTAGAGCGTATGACTGAACAAATCATGATTCACTGTTGGCTACTACGAGTGCTGAAGATTGTGAAATTTTGTTGTTTTTTTAACGCTACAAAATATAAAAACAGAGAAAAAGCTGACCAACAGATTCAAGAGTTTACCAAATATGCCAAGGATTATATTGAGCTATCAAAGATATGATAAGCGTCATATCATAATAGGACAAGAACTGGTTATCGATAAAGCAATTTCTACACTAAAAGGCTTGTTTTATATTCGAGAAACATTTAAACTTAGCAACAGCAACTCACAGATTGGCAAAAATTGTTCAGCTTCTCAGAAACTTTATTCAAAACATGTTGGAAGGCACTGAAATTATATGTGTTGATATTATTTACTTTTCTAGAATACTAGCTATTTTGCATAACAGATTCCTCTAGAAGCTAAAATTTTTTGGGCTCTCATTTACGTAAATAGAGTGCTGCTACACGGGTTCATCTTGCTCTGAAATCACAAAGATGAAAAATAAAGGAAAGAAAATGGGAATAACATATATTGCTATTTAGGATGCCTTTCTAGACCACTTTCTTCAAGATAAATAGTGAAATTGTGAGTTAATATAGTTATATAAAAACTTGGCATCCAAGTCTAACTTTTTGCGAAATTCCACTATAAGAAAAAGGTTCAATTACCCAAAAATGTTTCAGAACAATTGACAAGCGCAGTCAGATTTTCTTTTACTACCTTTGTATAATTGCAATCCTGAATTAGAAAATTCAGGTACGAAAGTAAGTCACTTTTTTAGAAAGTTCTACTTTTTGCAAATAGAAAGTTTAGAAAGTAAGTCACTATTTTTTTTAGAAAGTTTAGAAGCCTTTCCCAAAGGTTAGCTATTATAAAACAGCCTCGGGTACTCAAAAACGTTACTGAGCATATGGTTGGTGTTACCAGATTATATCTTTTACTCCCTACATATAATTATAATGCAAATTAGAAATTTCAGGTGCAAAATTTTGATGCTAAATGTCACAGAAAATACAGTCGAATATTGAACAAGTCTTTTTCAAATAGTCTGGTAAATCATACTAGGTCTCAGAGCTTCCTAGGTTTCTTGCTCAAGCCTACATTCACTAGTCATTCGTTAGTCAAAATATTGCTCTACTAATAAAATAAGAAAAACATGGCAAGCAATTTTTGTCCAAGATTTTTGGTGAGAAGTGAATTACAAAGTCAGAGAAAAGGGTACTAAAGTAAGCTTACATTTTGAGGTAAGGCAGAGAAACTGCTACATTCGAAAAATCTGATTCCAGCAAGGATTTCATCTGATGGAAACCGTAGGGAGTGGCAGCTGCTGCTGAAATTGATTTCAGAGCTTCTTCAGCAATTTGATTTCTATTACTATGTCTGTCACAATTACATTGGAATTTCAATTTACCCAAATGGGTTACAAAGCCTTCGGAAATGATCTGAGAAAGACGGCTTGTCTTACTTGTGATTCTTCTAAGTACACTACAGCATCTGAGCGATGGTTGTTTCACAGCGTCGATATATGTAGTAAGTACTTTAAGAGCTTTTAAATCATTTTCAAGATCTGTTTTCCCCACTCTCCAGTGGATATTATTTAGAAGACTCAAGCTCCAATCTAAAGGAGCTGAAATACTATCATCGACAGTAATCTTGGAGCTTTTTAATGATTCTTGGCTTTGACGAATCAACTTGTCCAGGTTCAGAATACTTTCATCTCTTTTTATTCTTTTCCTCTCAACTTCTCTATCCACCACACTTGATTCTTCTTTACTTTCAGGTTCACTTGCATAATCATAGCTCTGAAAAACATCACACGATGGACTGAGAGGGAGACTAGAACAGGGGCTTGATGGAGGGGAGTAATAGGAGCATCCAGGTCTAGATATATATCCTGTAGGGGAAGAGCTACCATCCGGTGCCACTTCATGACTAGGAGAAACTGGTATACCAAAAACATTATAAACCCCGGGACTTTTCTCCCTTCTTGAACGAACCTCTTCCTCGATTGCAAGAAAGCTTGGGCTTGATATACTGAACTGTTTCTTTTTTTTGGACAAATCACTATCATATTCTTCACCACTTTCACTTTCTTCTGCAACAGTTTCAGTTACTTCAGATTTTGGTTTTACAGTAAAGCAGCCATCAAACTCATTTTCTATCGCATAGTTTTCGATTATTTGCAATAAGCTATTATGCAGCCCTAGTTTGTAGAGGGTATTTAAGGAGTCCTCAGAGAACTGTAGCTGCAAAAACGCGTTCAGAATAAAATTCCGGAATTCATCTGACAACGTTAAGTCTGTCATAGCGTTATATAACACAATTAACATATTTTGGTCGGTTTGACTTATTACGTTGTTCCTGGTATAAAACGCAAGAGCATGTACCAAGTTCTTCCAAACTAAAACAAAACGATGAAACAGAACATTAAAATTAAGTTCAAGCGAATACACTAAAGAGGAAGCATATACAACATTTTGACACTAGTAACGATTTTCATTCTGAAAAATGGCTCTTGTTAAAACTTGTATAGATTGTTTATTTGTAATAAATTCATTTGCATTAATAATAACACTAAAATTATTACTTAAAAGAAATAATAAATTAATTTTAACAAAGAAGTCCTAGTTCAAAATAATTTGAGAAAAGAAGCATTTAAATTTTCTGTTAAAATAACCTGAAATCCAGATTTTCGATTTTTTACTACTACTACTAATAACTCACTACAGCACCAAGCCGCCTGAGGCCAACACAGCTACGCACGCTCCTCCTCCAGGATTACTATGATGCTAGAGGCATGTTCGGATATGCCCTTTTATCCGCAAGCACACTGGGTGAGACGCTCGATCTCTTCATTCGGTACGCCACAACCCTCTTACCGACCCTTCGTTTTACAAAGGTCATAGAGAACGATCAGGTCTGGATCTACGCCGATGCGCGCGGTCTGCCCACCGCACTGGATGCGTTTTTTAAACACTTGGTGTTCACCACCATCATTGTGACGCGGCGGTTTCTGATCGGCGATGTTCCCACTGTAGAAACGTTTGCCATCAACCACCCCCCTTCTGAAGATGATGATGCACTGGCGGCAACCTTCCAAAACATAGAATGCAACGCCGAACGCACCGCGCTGATCTTCCCGCGAATCGGCCTTGAAATCCCGGTGCAAACAGCCGACCCAATCGCTAAGCAGATTTTCAAACGCGAGTGTGACCGTGTGATGCACCAATCTCGAGCCAAAGGCATCACCTCTGCCCGCGTACAAGACGAATTGCTAGCGGCAGGCAGTGCTTATCCAAAGCTTGCCCACATGGCAGCCCGCTTATCAATGAGCGAAAGTACGTTGCGGCGACGCCTACTCGATGAGGGTTTGCGCTATCAAGACGTACTCGACGAAGTGCGTCTTAAAGTGGCGACCGAGTATCTAATACGTACGACGCTACCGGTCGCTGATATTGCCGAACTGTTAGGATTTTGCGACGCGGCGAGTTTCCGCAAAAGTTTCAACCGATGGACAGGGCGAACCCCAAACTCGTTTCGTACAACCGAGGTCCCAACGGCACATTAGTAACTGCCCGGCAGCACCACGCTTCTCGGAACCTATGAGGCATTATGGACTGCCGTCTCGATCATGTGCTTTGCCTCGCTCGAATCGCCCCATCTATCAATCTGCACCCATTTTTCCCCTTCGAGGTCTTTGTAGTGCTCAAAAAAGTGGGCTATTTGATCAAGGGTAATCTGCGGTAAGTCACTCACTTCTTTCACATCTTCATA
Organism: Alatinidae sp. Z8VKAUB7J3; assembly: GCA_010016025.2. Taxonomy (NCBI): domain Eukaryota; kingdom Metazoa; phylum Cnidaria; class Cubozoa; order Carybdeida; family Alatinidae; species Alatinidae sp. Z8VKAUB7J3. Next base: position 146,622,445 of record JAAAKM020006971.1, on the reverse strand, counting down.
GCGGCGAGTCAAAGCAGCTGACGGTACGGAAATGATTTTTTCATCTTGTCCTGCTTCATCCTTCATGATTAACACACCGATTGGTCGACAGTTAATTACCGCTCCAGGGGTGATGGCTCGAGTGCTTGCCACCAGAACATCAATAGGGTCGCCGTCGTCTGAAAGAGTATGTGGGACAAAACCATAGTTACCCGGGTATCGCATCGACGTATAGAGGAAGCGGTCAACAAAGAGCGCGCCTGATGCCTTATCCATCTCATACTTAATCGGTTCACCACCCACCGGGACCTCTATGACAACGTTGATGTCTTCCGGTACGTTTTGGCCGACTTTCACGGCTTCTAGGTTCAATGTAATCTCCTCATCTGTTACTGATAGTCAGCTCGTTCGTAATCTGATTAACAACGTCGCTAACGGAACGCATCGCATCCACGGAGAATGTTCCATAGCGCAAGTAGAGCGCTCGCCTTTCTTCAAACATCGGCATCAAACCAGAACTCAGATCCGCTGCAATACCGCGCTGTGAGAAGTCACCAAGTCTTTCGAGCATAGTTTCATAGTCGATTTCGAGAAACACGATGGCACTAGAGTTCGACAGGTACTTCATGGCGTCGTCGTCATATACAGCGGATCCACCAGTGGCAATGACTTGCCCACATAGAGTTAGCTGCTGTATGCAATCTGCCTCAGCTTGACGTAAAGCATCGATCCCACGTTCGCTTAGGTACGTCTGAAGTGAACATCCAATGCTCGTCTGCAGCTCAATGTCGGTGTCTACGAACGGCCGCGCCAGTACCTTGGCAAGCTGGACGCCAACCGTGGACTTTCCAGAGCCCGGTAGACCAATCAGAGTAACGCCATTTTTTCCACTATCGAACGCAACCACTACGTTGGAGCAGAACGACTATTCTGTTCTTCTCGAATCGCTCGTAAGTTTTCTTCATGTACTTCGCGATCGATCTTGTAAAAGCCCAAACACCAAATCATGACCATCCACAAAGTGAATAACGTGGGTGCATACAACGCGCCTAAGGTAAACAAAGATTCCTCTGGCACGTTACCGGGCATCACACCTGCGGGGAACTGAGCGATTGAGAGAATAATCGTCGCTGTCACGATGCCCACGCCCTGCACAAGCTTTCGCGTAAACGTGATCGCTGAAAAAAAGACACCTTCAGACCGTCGCTTTGTTTGCCGTTCTGAGTCTTCAACCAGATCGGCAATCATGGCAGCCATCAGTGTTTGAAAGCCAATAATCAAACCCCAATCAAAAATCGTAATGGTCAGAATGATTGGGAATAGCGAGTCACTACCATTCTCAGGCATGATCCCAAGCAAGCGGAGCACGACAGCAAGTGGCGCCACAGTGAACGCCAATATGCCCACAACGATAGCGCCCTTTTTCTTCCCAAGTCGCCGAGAAACCAATGGCGCGATCATCGCGCCTAAACCAGCCGACACGACCAATGAGATCGAGAGCAGGCTGATTTGTTGATTCGAAAATTCCCAGAAATAGGAGTTGATGTAGAAATTCAACCCAGCGCTAACGCCTGTGGCGACTGATCCAAACAACGCGGATAGGAAAAGCGCCAGAAAGGATCTCGTGGCTAACGTCTGAAAAAGATCTCCATACACCCGCTTCAAGGTGAACGGTGTTTTCGTCGGCGGCTGTTTCAGCCGAGGAATGAAGCTATGCGTACCCAACGCCGAAATCATGATGGCAAGAAACATAAAGAGCGACGCGACCAACCCCATACGATTGAAGCCATCGACGTTGAACATGCCATTGGCAATTTCTTCTGTTGGCACCAATAGAAATGCAAGCGCAAACGAGCCCATCAACGCACCACCGGCCCAACCGAAGAAGTACCGATAACTCAGCATGCTCGTTCGGTCGTCGTAATCATCCGTCATCTCTGCCACAAGTGCAGAACTAGGCACCTCATACATGGTGATGAGAAGGCGAACGAACACTGCGAGGGAGGCGATGTAGACAAACGCGAGCGCACCGTCAAGCTCGGCGGGCGGATTCCAAATAAAGAAATAGGAAACGGACACTGGCACCGCAGCGAAATACATAAACGGATGACGCCTCCCCCAGCGGGAGTGCAGGTTATCCGAGAAGTAGCCAACCAACGGATCAGACAACGCATCGAATACCAGCGCGGTTGTCAGCGCGGCGCCAACAATGGCAGCGTCATATCCCAAGACTTGGCTATAAAACAACAGGAAGAAATAGTCGAAACCATTATTCTTGATGCCATACGCAACCGCACCAAAGCCATACGAAGCTTTCGTGTGAAATGGGACGCTAGACTGTTCCGTCACGAAAGCGCGGCGCGTGCAAAACAGATTCGATATCCGTCCCTGTCTTTAACGCAAAAATCGACAGCACCCCAAACGTGCTCTGTTGGCGGATAAACAAAGTCCGCACCTGCCGCTTCATATTCCTTATACAGCGCATCAAAATCACTCACCCAGATATATGCGCTGATCCGTTCGCCTTCTAATTCCATGTGTGAAACTGGATGCTTTTCTTCTCCGGCCACCAGATGTATCTCAGTCTTATCCCGGGACAAGCTTGCAAACGACGTCTCGTGGCGAAGCGTCGTCTCAAACCCGAGAACGGACTCGTAGTAATCAATCGACGTATCAATGTCGTTCACGACAAGTTGTGTCAAAGCAGGACTAAACATCATCAGCTCCTATACGCGAGTTAAGACGCAACGTTGTAACCCAGCAAGGCTTTCGTTTCCAAAAACTCTTCCAAGCCCCACTTCCCGAACTCGCGACCATTACCGGATTGTTTGTATCCGCCAAATGGTGCACCCGGATCAACGCCAGCACCGTTCAGATGGACATTGCCTGCTCGAATCTTTCGCCCAACTTCAGCCGCATGCTCGAGGTCGCCACTAGAAACATACGCGGCAAGCCCATACACCGTATCGTTGGCAATCTCCACGGCGTCATCTTCATCACCATAAGGAATGAGCGACAGTACAGGACCGAAGATTTCTTCTTGAGCAATCGTCATGTCGTTACTCACATCCGAGAAGATGGTTGGTTTTACGAAGTAACCTCGATTTAAACCATCTGGGCGACCTACCCCACCCGTTTGAAGGGTGGCCCCTTCATCGATCCCCTTTTGAATGAGCGCCTGAACTTTTTCAAATTGAGTCTCAGAGACCAGGGGCCCAATCTGCGTTTCTTTATCGCCTGGATCTCCCACTTTGATTTGTTCAGCCGTCGCCTTCGCGATCGCTGCGGCTTCTTCCATCCGATTTGCGGGAACAAGCATGCGCGTAGGCGCGTTACACGATTGTCCTGTATTCATGCAGATGCCAAACGTGTCGCGTGCGATCACTTCTGGAAAGGAAGCATCATCAAGAATCACATTAGGCGACTTACCACCGAGCTCCTGCGCGATACGTTTTACGGTCACCGCCGATTCTTGTGCCACGGATATGCCTGCACGCGTAGATCCCGTAAACGACATCATGTCGATGTCCGGATGGGAGGACATCGCAACACCAACGTTGGGGCCGTCTCCATGAACAAGGTTAAATACTCCAGCCGGAACACCGGCTTCGTGTAGAACCTCAGTAAATAAAATGGCGTTTAGTGGCGCTATCTCAGAAGGCTTTAGCACCATGGTGCAACCCGCAGCGATCGCTGGGCCCACCTTGGCGGCAATCTGATTGAGCGGCCAGTTCCATGGCGTGATGAGGCCACATACCCCAATGGGTTCGCGGACGATCTTGGCAGACCCAGAATCTTCTTCCCATGTGAAGTTCTTAAGCGCGCTAAGCGCATGCATTAGATGCCCTAGACCGGACGGTGCTTGAGCTGCGTTGGCAAGTCCTATCGGCGCGCCCATCTCTTGTGAAACAATCCCTGCAATGTCGCCCATACGAGCCTTGTAGCACTCGATAATCCTACTCAGAATGTCGGATCGCTCTTCCACTGTTGTTTGTGAAAAAGACTTGAACGCGTCCTTCGCGGCAGAAACGGCCCTATCAACATCTGCCTTGGTCCCCATTGCAATCTGAGCAATCGGCTCTTCAGTGGCGGGATTGATGACGTCCAACGTCTCTGAGCCTGAAGGGGCCACCCATTCGCCATCGATATAGAATTTGTTGGTGTTGTTCATTTTACGTCTAACCTCTCGTTAACTAAACAAACTGTGCCAATTTCGGCTCAGTCAATCTCGAATTCAATATTGCCCAAAGCCCCAAAATCCGCTTTGTAAAACCCACGCTCCCCAGGCACAACCGTACCGCAAGCACCAGTGAGTAGGAGAGTATCTCCACTCGTCTCGAATCCACGAGACAAAGCTTCATTCCACATCCAAGGCACGGACTTCTCAGGCCCACCAATAGCATCAGTCATTGCTGCGGTGTTGACTGTTTCACCGTTAAGCGACAGGTGCGCACTTGCATCTTCATATGAAGGCGCCCAGTTTAAAAAGTCACCAACAATGAACTTATCCGCACCCAAATTTGTAACTACAAGATTACTAGCCGACATGTCTTCTGCCCGCGCGAACTGAACAAGGACAATCTCAATCGCAGGCGCAATGGCTTTAGGTGTGCCATGCTCATCCACAATGACTGCCAACTCGCACTCCAACTTTCGACCGGGAACATACGGAAGACTGGCAGCGGCATCATGCTGAGAGCTGGCATATAAGCTCGCAATCAGCGCGTGCTCAAGTCCAAAATATCCTTGTGCAGCTTTAGCCGTCACGCCAGCTTTGATGCCATCGGTTCCCTCGGGTGAACGCAAAGCTGTGATCTCATGTTGTACTCGATAGGCTTCGGCTAGATCGAGTTGGATGTTTATCTCAGGAATCGGAGAATGCGCACGGATCGCTTCGGCTATATCTCCTTTCAACCCTTCGGAAAGACCAACACTGCTCAGACTCATCGTTATTAGGTTGAAAAGCTTTTTTCGTATGTTCTCATCAGAACCTGGCGTCATAATTATAAATGAAGAAACAAAGAAAGGGATCGAAATTTACAAGATGTCGAAAAACTAAGTACGCGATTGGTTACAAACAAATATTGAATAGACAGGAAACTGCGCACGTAACGGACAACACTACTTAAACAAAGAAATATCATAAACAAAATCTTTTTGGTGGCAAAGTTCAGGCAAAAAGTGCATGATGCAAAGAGCCACTGAAGAGCCACTAAAGAGCTATCTAGTTCTCTTTTATGTTCCTCTAACATCTATATATACCATTTCTTAAACTTACTACCACAAAGTTGTTGATACTTGACTTGAGTTGTTAACAAAGGAGATTGTCAATTTTGTATCTTTCTCTAAACTAAAGCACCTACTTTTATTATTTTGTTTAGATTGATTCAGATTCTGATGATGACATTAGACAAGAAACAAAGAAAGTTGAGAAACAAGGAAAGGTACAAATTCTTAATAAGTAATTTCTTTCTCTCCACATATATTTGGTATGTCAGGGAGACTTACATGGACATATTCATTCATTCACTGCTTTGCAAGTTATGATAAGTTAGGTACTCACACTAACTTACTGTTAACTTCCCATATCATAGTGTAGCAACCTTTGGTCAGATACCCGGTTTTTGCTTTTCAACATTAAACCGAGGCAACACTGGTATATCTGCTATTTTTAAATATACAAGTATGATATTTCCTCAAAAGAGAACCCACCTCCTTATCATCTCTCTTTTACAGGAAACATTTAATAAGCTCCCTTCTCCTAGTGAACAATCCTACCAATGATTTTTAGAGGGATGCTTGATTGAATAAGTGGGGAACTGGAACTAGTAAGGACATTGAAATACACTATTTTAGGGCCATTCAACCATTTCATAGCAGAAGCACCATTTTCAAACAGCATGGAAAAACTACTATTCAATGAGCCTGAAACAAACTCATTTTTAGGCTACAATGGTTCTGATATGAAGAGTCATAGTCATCTGCAGAGGTTGTCAAAGAGGGCACTCCCCTCTGGGAAGACACTGAACATGATCAAAATTGATTTAAAATGGAATAATGTAGGCTATTCACAATGATTTTGCCTCTTATGCATAAACTGTGGATATTGCAAAATAATAATCTGCTCCTTGATAATAAATACTTTTTTCTGGTTATGTTTTATGGCATATGAACAAGTAGTTATATAGTAGTATCATAAAAATCTTTCAGTTCTTTCCAGGTGAGTCAATGTATCTTTGGTCAGGTTTCATTGGGCATGTTTTCAGCTAGTGTAAACTTTGAATTTTACCATCTCTTGGAGAGAATACTTGCAGAGGCTCAGTTAAGTCATGTCTGTCACAGTCACGTAACATCAAGTACACTTTTTTATAATTGTATGTTGTCTTCAGACAATGTGAGGTTAATTTGTACCATGGTGTCTTGAGGGGTAAGCATACCTTGGAAAAATTGCCACTCCTGTATGGCGCCTGCCCTCCTGACTTGAAACCATTCCACCTCATCCTAGATAAGGTCTTCAAATGGGACCTTGTGAACTGAGGTGAAATTCTTATTTAGTGACAACAAGAGGGGTATATCACCCATGTCCATGCCACAAAATGCAAATATTGAAGTGCAAGTTGACAAACAAGCCTATCATATACCCTTTCAGACTGTGCAGCCTTGATATAATATTTGTGCCATCATTGGAAGCCATCTGACCCACCTTCATGTGGTAGATGCCTCCGAGCCATTTTGAAAAATATTTTGAAACCTAATTTTGAAGATTCTGAAAAAATATATTGTCCCATTCACATGGCTAGGGGAG
>JAAAKM020006971.1:146589464-146615561 GCA_010016025.2 Alatinidae sp. Z8VKAUB7J3 | reverse complement strand
CATTTTGAAAAATATTTTGAAACCTAATTTTGAAGATTCTGAAAAAATATATTGTCCCATTCACATGGCTAGGGGAGGGAGAATGTGATCTTGACTATTCTAGGATGTTTTAGTCCTTTAAATATGTTTCAAGCCCTTTTCTTATTTTTGCCTGTTCTCTTTGGCAAGTGCAACATATAAAATGATCATTTCTGTGATTTTTGAAGTATTTTAAGTTGATTGTGTTCTATTTATAATGATCTTTTTTGGTTAGTCTGGTTCTGGATTAATGGGTATGTTACCTAAGCCAAGGCAAGGTGTTGCATTTTCAAACAAAGGAAATTTATTTGAAAGTGAACGTAGGAGAACTTTAATTCCTTACACTTTGACAAAGAAGCAGAATGACAAACCAGATAACAAGGCAAAACCTGAAAAGAAAACTGTCAACCCTGTTCACTCAGAGGATGATGACAGTGATGTGGATGAGCCAGCAAATTTCTTTTCCATTGGAATGACAAGTTCAACAGACTCTTCAAATATTTTAGCATCTCAAGCAAAAGCAATACAAGTTCAGCCACAGAAAGTCATTGGGGATATTGAAAGAGTGCATAATGCACCAGGAAATAGTAACATAAGCACCAAAGTGGATTCTAAATCATCAGAAGATAAGCTATTTAGAAAGGAGATGAATACAGGGAACATTTCTGGTTACACAGCTAGTAAACCTTATCTTTTGTCAAGCAATGCACATAATAACGAGCCAAGGGTTACATCTAACAAAGGATCGAGTAGTAAGGCTGATTCTTTCACCAGGCAGCCTATGACAAAGATAACAGAACAGTATGATCATAAACAGGCTGAGTCATATGACAATACTGTTACTGGAACATATGATAGTAATGTAACTGGACCTTATGGTAGTAGTGTCACTGGACCATATGAGGATTCAGTTATTGGACCATACAATCCTTCTGCTGCTGGGCTTTATACTTCTAGTACTTATGACGGTAGCACAGTTGGACCATATCTTCCAGATACAAGAAATTCTTGGGCAGGCACAGCGGATACTGCACCAGGATATAGTGAATTACAGGTTAGTGAATCCCACAATAATTCAAGTGTTGAAACTTCTTTTAATAACTTATTCTACAAGATAAGATTGCAAAATATGTTGATAAGAAAATTAATGGTAGAGGCAGAAAATCTCTGAATATACATGCCTTGAGATTAGCATAGCATCCCTTGTGTGTTAATTGTGTATACCATGTAACAAATTGGAAGTGGTTGCTTGTAAGTTCTGATTTCCACATGACAAGTGCACCCCCATTTATTAAACAAACTCTGATTAATTTTAAGACTGCACTAGTTATCATCACTACATTTTCGTACAATGTATTACATTGCGTTCTGATAGCTGCTTTCCATAGTTAATTGGTAGGTGTCCAAAAGAAGCACATTGATAGCTTATATCACTTTTTTGCAATTTGTAGAGACTTAATACTCATGTGCACTATGTACATTTTATAATTGAATTGCTGTAATAGTTTTCGACTTGAGAATGTCCCATCTATAAGTTCCTTATAAAATAAGTTCCATTGTAACAAAGGCAGTTTTACATACCATTGGAATTTTATATACCAGTTTATCATTCAACTAACTGACCAGTCTCAAACATGTCAATCATTCCAATTTATATCTACTTCTGTACCATGTAGTACACCTGTATGCCTCTATTTGCCGTCTCTGCTTGTTTTGTATTTTCTGATCTTTAAGGCTCCCTATGAAACTTCTACGTACTACATGTTTTTATTTACCACCATTGGTGTATTGCATGAAATGGGCCTCAACATAAACAAGTTCATAATCTCACAGAAGATTGTTTTTAGCTCATAAGATTTGCAGGAGTGATTACTTTTGGAATGGCAAGGGAGTAGATGACAAAGAATAATAAAGATAGTACTAATGTAGCAAAACTAAAACAAAACTCAGGGATTGACTTTTGTTGTGTTATTTTGTTCATTTTTCATTTTTTTGTTATTTCCTGCCATTAGTTCTTTTCTCTACTTTCATTTTTCATTCCATCGTTCACTGGTTTTTCTATCATATACGGCTTTCTGTCTAACCATTTCTGCTTTCTCTAATTGTTTTCTTCTTTGTTTATGTTGTGCTTTCCTTCTTGTTACCTTTTATTTCATTCTTCCTTCTTCCCTTTCTTTCTTCCTTTCTTTCTTTATCACTTACTTTCTCGTGTCTTTTGTTTTGCATCATCTTTATTCTCCTTTTCATGTTTTTTCCTCTCAAGCCTGCCTTTTCTGATTTATTGCTCTTTTTCTTAGTATTTATATTGCAAATTGTATATTTCTTTACATGTAACTTATTTTAATTATTTGTAGACCTACTCTCACCCAGCCACATTAAATTATGGTATGCCCCAAGCAGATATCCCCTTGGATAATGATGCGGTAAGAATCTGTATTCTCTATCAAATCATGTCATTAATGATGTACCAATATGTTCTGAGAAGGTGGGCTTGCTGTGTTAAGTTGCTACAGAAGCCAGTCGGCCCCAGTGCCAATCCGTAATAGACCCCTGACTTAACTGTACTCAAGCTACACTGCAGTTACCTCGCACTAGCTTGACCATCCCCCACTGGAAACTCCTTTGTGTGAGACATTAGTGTTAGCGCATTTTGTCAGTCTCCAAGTTCCCTTGCCAATTTCGTGTAAAATATGTAAATACAGAAACGGAGGATCTTGAAGTTGTTAACTTTCCACATTTTTAAATTCATGTCATGTGGTGTGACGAATGACATAGAATACAAATTGATCGAACAGTCAGATGAAGTACATTAAGTACTTAGATTAAGTACATTGCAGTAAAGTTTGTGCCTGTTGGCACTTCAATAGGTCTTCTCACACACATGATAAAAATTGACACATCACGATAACCCGACATTGAAATAACAAACTTTATAGTTGTAAATGGTATGTAAATTCAGTTTCAGATTATACTTGTAACATCAGTATGCAATTACAAGTATCTCGGTCTTAATCTGGTTTGATTCGTTCTCGTATGAATCAAATCAATCTCTTGACTTATACTCTAGTCAGAAGGTTGGAAAGCCTAATGGAAGATTGTGTAGCATGGCCTCATTTGTTTGGTTTGCCGCAAGAATGGCCTAACCATGGACTTCTAAATAATAGCAAGATGCTATTATTTAGAAGTCCATGGGCCTAACAAACAACAAACTAATAACAACAATAAACAAACAACAAGCTAATAACAACAATACCCCACCCACCAGGTGTATCTGTCCACTGCTTGGCAAACTGTGTTGGGAAAATGGTTTAGTTAACAGGAGAGCTGTACAAATGTCATCACGTATCTATAAAAATGAGGCATTTTCAGCAAAAAAAGCCGTAGAAAATTATGGTCTGTATGGGTAAATCGTAATTTCTAGCCGTGCGGTACGTGCACGCCCAGAGAGAAAATGACTGTATTGCATTATTAGTTTTGTATTTATCGTTTGCATGAGCAATTAGTGTTGCAGTCCATGAGCACCTTGATTTTAGAGTTTCCGTCTAAAAATCATAAATAGCAAACAGTATAGATGGATTTCCACGAGTTGTTTTTCATATTGAAGGACGATTGGACGTTTGTAAATGCAGGGACCTTGGCTATTGCCAATCGTCATCCACCAATAGTGGATGCCAATCGTCATCCACCAATAGTGGATGCCTATAGTCATCCACCGATAGTGGATGCCAATAGCCATCCACCAATAATGGATGCCAATAGTCACCCACCACTAAAACGTGGAAGTGGGCTGAGCTGCGTCATGTCTCATATTCTTGCAAGGGGATGTTTGATGTGCGTGCAAACATTCGCCAATTATCTTTTCCTTCATCGTATAAGGTGCTGGCGTTGTCACTTGTAGTTACAGAAATTAGGGAGAATCCGCAGATTTCTGTCCTTCGTTGCCCTCAGTAGCTGTAGTACACTCTTTGTAGACCATGCTGCTATGCTGCCCATATAATTGGTTCTTGGTCTTCCTCTGCCTCGTTTACCGTCAATCTTTCCCGTCTTTAACGAAAAGTCTTTAACGAAATTAAACAAAAAAATTCACATTTTAGAAATTATGACCTTAGCCACAACCTTAGAAGAAAGTTATGATATATTTATTTCAAAGATCGATCAGTAATATCCTTGGTTTTTGTAAGAAGTACCAATCTGTTGCACTTCTATAGGAAAGTATCCCATTGATCAAGAATAATTACAATGGAGGTTAATCGATTAAAAACACTATTGTGGCTGAAAAATGATTGTAACACTGCTCCCTGATTATTGCAAATGGTGAGAAATTCTATAACATGCGGAAGGACTCATATTGAATAGAAATCACTGAAAACTGTTTCGATGATGTATAAAGCAAAGACCACTCATAAATGAATTTGGAGTGCATATATAAAGGTACAGAAATATTTCACAACAAAGACAGTACACCTGCAGACGAGAAGGTGCGTTGATGTGACTAGTGTATTTTAAAACTAAGGTACGTCCTATTTCTCTCTACTTTAATATATGTTTGTTAGTACTATGTAAGTAATTTTTATTTCTATAAATGTATGAGGTTAAAGGAACGTAAGAGTGCCATTTATAGTTGTAGTTGCAGTATAGAGTAATAATATAATTGGAGTAAAATTTTACGAAAACGGGGCGACTCACGCTTCAACATTTTCGGTCTCTTAAAAACCTTACTAAGCTCCTGAATAATTCATACAGGCCTTAAACTTATAGACAGTGAAATTTTGTAATAAGTTTTACATAAAAGTAAGCTTACTATATTTTTACATAGGTAACATGGGTACTTAAGATTGCCTACTTCAATAAGCTTGAACACTATTTCAAAGACAAGGTTTAATCCAGACCCTTACAGTCTAGCATGATTCTTTCGTTAGCTCAATATGAAAATTTTTAATCTTCTTTGTAAAGCATCTGTGCAAAATTTCTTCAACAAACTTGAAAATTGATTGCTTAAAAATGCTTAAAGATTCGTAAATTCAGAACCCCTTTGGTTATTTAGCAAACATGTGAAACAAAAATTCGCCACTTGTTGATAGTTACGATATGCTTTTGTCTTCTTAGCAAGGGCTGTTTTTACTCAGTAGCTAGATTTTACAAGTTATATTTATACATATGGGATCTCAGTCTCCACTCTTTGTTTTATTTCTTTCATAAGTTTCTTCATAAAGAGAAGAAGCACTTTACGTGATTCAATCCCTATTTATTGGGTTACATGCTACCGATAAAGGAAATCGCAGGTCAGATTTGCGTCAGCTCAAATAAGCAAATCACCCTCGGAACTTATGGAGATTTCTACCATGATTATGAGATTTTCCAAGTTACTTGCTTTAAGACATCTTGTAAAAATTTTGTCAAATTAACCTAAATGGATCTAGCACTTTGGATAACTATTTTAAGCACATACCAATTTCGATCTATGAACGTTTGCCCTTACAACAAAGTGTTCTCTTATAAGAAAGAGCTAGTTAAATTATTCCAGCTAAATCCAAACAAGCATTTGTTGGTAAACATTTTAAACCGCTGATTGAAAGTAGACCTTTGTATTTAATATTACTCACTACTGGGATAGGGAACGCTATACTGCAAATAATTTCAGGTAACCATAATATGTGGAATTCAATTTCAATGCAATGTATCGGTTTGCGGAATTTTATTAGGAACTGTTCGCTAACTAGTATTATCGTACAAGTATGTCGGCCAGATTTTAAAACCATTATTGCTCATATATTAAACAAGAGGAGATGGAGAATTTTAGCAGCTCCCTCTTTTGAAATAGGATTATTATTTTCTTTCCTAATACTTTTTTGGTTATTATTGTACCTCAAAAGTATAGAAGATAAGTCCTTTATTGAGTGATTTAACCTTAAAGCATCGGAAAAGATTCCTGGAACTACAAAATTTGTAGATAATATTTAGTAACGCAATCATTAGTGAAATGCCATAGACCGGCTGCGTTGCACCCTCATAAGAATGGTTAGTGCAATGAATGAGTTGTTCAAACATTCAAGCATCATTTATGATAACTCGCAAACAAAGAAAGGGATCGAAGCTAAGCTAGATCAGCTTTCCATCTTTAAGTTTTAGAAGCGGTTTCATCAAATCCTTTACTTTGCCGACAAAAGGAGTTTTATATATCATATTATATATCCAGGTTTTTTACGTTTCTGCATTTCTCTTAGTAAGTAACCGGGTCTCTTCCTGACCCAGACGCAAGTAAACCGTAAAGAAGGCAATGTCTGAGGGAGAAAGACAACAGCATATGGTCCGAATTTCTCAAGTTGAATCTGCAATATATGAAAATGAAATATCTCACTGAAACATGTTGAGCCCATTACAATGACAAGATGTTTCCTCCACCCTTTCAGCAAATATATATTCATTTTCTAGACTTGCTCTCATTTCGTCACTAGCAACAAACGCAGATTTAAAATTATGGAAATGTGTAGCATCAAATATCTGTTCCCTCTCCAAAGTAAGGTTGCCACTCATCACAATACACTACATTGCAGTGTTTCGGTTCAAGAAAGCAGATATCTCTGGCGTCATGATAACATCCTTGGACTGATACCTTCACATGTCTTAACGGTTATATCATTCTCACTTCAACTCTTTTTCGATCTTAAAAATCCTTGCACTTTATTTAAATCCTTAAGGTCTGATACGGCTATAGTTTAGAAAATAAACTCTTTCCGGGAAGTCCTCTTCATTTAACTCACTGTTTGTTTCGAAACTAATCTCCAAAAATAAAGAATTTACAAACCGAAAAATTCAAGAACATTAAAAAGATCCTATGCGTAAACTAGAACTGATTACTGTGGAAGTCTCAACCCTTGATTTTTTCACAAATGACGTTACTGAGTTTATTACTATACTTGAAAATATCTCTCTTAACGTGGATAGAACTTTAAGGAAAGTCAACGACGTAGCTTTACGTTCCTCTTATTATCTCTTCCACAGAAGAAATAAAGTATGGAGCATTCCCTCGAGCTTGTATTTTCATCAATTGTTGTTAAGAAGCTCCTTTACACCAGATTCCCCAATTTTCACTATTGCCAGGACATTTGTATTTTAGTTAGTTTTGGCTGGTTTTGGGGTTGTTTGTTTATGTGTTGCTGGGCTCTCTGATACAGGTTTTTACAGGTGGAGGGAGAGGGGTGCGGGGTGTTTCCTTATAGTCGTTAAACAGAAAAATTAACATGCAATTATCCACATGAAATCTCATTGTCCCAATCATTTGCCGGGCGAAAGCAATGAGAACATTAGTACGCTGGATTGTAATATCTGCTTTGTTGTACAATTTATAAAGAGGGGAAAATATATGGCATTGACGTTAAAAAAATTATTATTACTATTATCATCATCATTCGTATTGTTATAAATCTCACTGTCCCAATTATGCCGGGCGAAAACAGTGAGAATTTTATATCTTGTAAAACTTATTAACTGTAAATTTAAAGAATGAATAAATGGCATTGAAGTTTAAAATATCATTATTATTAAATTTGATGACATTTAAATTTTTGTCAAAGCAGTCATCTCTTAAAATAGTGCATAAAAGTACAGAATAAAATTTTATCTAAAAATGCAGTAAATGTGTACAAAGATGCAATGTAGTTTCTTCAAAACTGTAGCGACATAAAATAAACTTTTACTATATAGTGATGTAAAAAGGGAATCAATATGTTGAAAAGATCAGTATGGCTACATTCCTCGAGAAAAACAAACATATCAGGAAAAAATTTTAATGTGAAATAACTGATGTTAGAAATACTTTCAAAGTGTAATTTGTTGTTTACACCATAACAAATCCCAAATCACATTAACATTTTGTAGGTATTGCAGTTGCATTCCTAGCTATGCCAGTCGCATTGTGCCCTTCATTTGCAGTGCTTAGTGTCTGGTAGAGGCCTAAACTAAGCCCCTATCCTCTAGATGTGTAAGCAGTATTAAGGATTTCACTTGGAGATAGCTTACGGTTTCTTTAGAACATCTATGGGCATATCAAATTACACAATAAAATACAAGAATAGGGGAAATAATAAGTGAAAGTTCCTCGGAAGAGTCTCAGTGAGAATTTTATTGCTCCTTCTGTTAACGATATATTTAGAAAGCATCTGACACAAATTTTTGGGACATTTAAAGTTGACCTTGATGATTCATATAATAAAATTTCTTTCTGCCCCAACTCGGTTTAATAAAATCCTTTTACAATTTGCACAATGCTACGCTTTACCTAAGAGGAAACATAAAAGTCTTCATTGCTAACAAGTACATAAACAATTTCAATATTTATCACGTAAAATATTTTTCAAGCATGTTTATAAAAGGTACAAAATGAATTAGTCAGAGGGGGGGTTATGTCATTGGAATTTCTTATGAATGGAATTGTATTATGAAACTTTGATGAATGCAATTATAAATGGCATTGTTTGTAAATTTATTACCCAATCACTTCAGTTACTATTCAGTTACTATAAAAAGTACTTTATATTAGCTTTTTCTCTGTTACAATTAATAAAATCATTATGGTGAAATAATAAACAAATCCTCGGAACTATTGTGCATAGTTTGCTAAATGTTTGTAATGTTCCATAGCAATTCTGCCGAACATATTTTGATGGTTCTATTTCTGAAACGGTCTTTTTAGATTTATAGAAAAAAACATGTCTAGACATCAGGACTATAGCTTCACCATTAAGCATGATTTGCTCTATAGTTTACAAAGTAGGTTATTACTGTTAGAAAATAGATCAATGTTTAACTCGACTAGACCTTTTGGCTACATTACCAACGATGTATCGGCGAGGAGTGAAGAAGTCTAGTTTCTTGAAAGGACATCTCAGTTTTTAGCAGGTTTATTTCAAGCCTGCTAAAAATACCTGTGTTACTATAAAAATGCCGAACTCCAAGACTAATGTTTGTCCAGTAATGCCTAGTAACTGTATGTCAGCACATTACATTACAATGGACGTAGATCATTGATTTCTTGTCTTATGTATTTGCTAACCAACTACCTTTGATAAAGGCTAGTTGCAGCATTTCTTTCTATTTCATTTCTTACATGAAGGCCCTAAGCTTCAAGGAGCTCTATTTTTGTTACATCTGTTGAAGATGTAGGCACAATATCCGGTATGGCAAAATATCCACAATGTCCATGTCTCGTCTGGTATACGACCTTTACCTTCAATCATTACATTTATTTAACGTTAGGTTTTGACTGGTTTCCTGTTTATAGTTTAAAACAGAAAAAAAAATTCAAGTGGCCAAACTTTTAAAGATATATATTTATCGAGGTAACATCGATGCTCTCTTTTCATTTTTAGACACAACATGAACCATTTATTTGTCTATGCCGTAACGATATCAGTACTTATAACAACGAAGCTGTCATATGGTAAAAAGGCAACAGGATTTCCTCATCCGCCTACGAAAAGGGAGCATGATGGGGATATATTTGTCATGGAAGACAAAGGTGGAAGATTTGGTAGAGAAAGCCAAGGAGGTGATCGATTTGGCAGAGCCATTGTAGCTGGCCGGTTTAACAAAGAAAATACAAAAGAAAAATTAAAAAGAAGCACCAAAGAACGAGATATATTTAGTGGAGATAAACAACTACGGGACAGTTTAAAGAGGGTAGTCTTAGGTGGGGATAGATTTGGCAGACAAGAGTCTAAAAGAAAAGGTCCAGGCGGGAGATTTGGCAGAAAGCGTCAAGGAGACAGATTTGGAAGCAACGTTTACGGAGGAGACCAATATGGAAGAGAACAATTTGTCTAGACGTAGTATTTAGTACTGAGTATATATTATTGCAATAATTTTCCATGAATAAAAATCTAGGGGGGCGATGGAAATCTTAAAATCTCATTAGGGGGTCGACGAGCCGAAAAGTTTGAGAACCCCTGCCTTAAAACATATAATAATAATATATAATATGTAATAATCAATTGTTTTTAATTTGGTATGAAGATGTCATCTATGGCTATGAAATGTTGCTCAATATTGCTCAATAGAAAGGTCTTAAAACATACTTTCAATTACATTTTGAATTTTAAGGGCTTTTAGTGTCTCTAGGGTATTTCTGCAGGTATACGTTGCATTGAGGCAAGATCTTTTAGATTTTGAGAAAATTATTTTACAAAATGTATGAGTTTTGAAACTACAGAAATGGTTTCTTTTTTATAATCCACCGGTTTTTATTTATTTTGAGCATTATGACTAATACATATCCTTCGAACATAAAAAATATGACTCTTAATTCACTTTGGGTACAAAATTTATCTAAAGATGTGATTTTCTTATAATTATTTTGCATATATTGTTATATAAGGTTCCCTAGCGAACTTCATCTTATTGCACAATTTTATCATTTTTTGCAAACGTTCAACAAATTTTACATTTGTCACTTATCACATTTGAGAATACAAAATCGTCGGTACAAATTCAGAAAAGAAAACCTAAACCTAAAGATATTATAATCATGTTTTTTAAAGAAAAGTAAGAAAGCCGAAAGGTAAAAATCTCCACTATAGGTCAACAAAACGCCAATATCGCAAAATGTTTAGAAAATTTCAGAAAAAAATTTTGAGCATAGGAACTTTCAGTAAAATTTAAGTCACAAAATTTCATGTCAATCCGGCCAGATTTTAAAAGTTTATTAGCTGAAGTGTGTAGCCAAGGACCGTGGGAGATGTTATAAGCCAGTAGAAGGTCACAAAAGAAAAGCATCTTCTGCATTTCATTATTATAAACATGAACACAAAGGAGAAATTCCCCAAAATCTAGTTGACAATTTCACGTAAATTGTAACCTTAATATTTACTTATTTGCGATTTTGTAAACCTCTGTCGATTAAATACAATTATGTCCAAATTATTTCAAAATGTTATTGAAATACGCCTTAAAATTTATAATTGAGCTCCTCCAGCTTGTCAATAACAACTGCAGCTTAAAGTAGTTTGCTCATTAAAACAAACAACTGTAATTACTCTGAAATGAAAGCAATGCAGGTGCCGTTTATCAGCCAGAGGGTACATTGGATATTTCTTTTCTTCCAAATCCTAATCTAGGATTCAAAGCTTTAACTTTTGGTACCAAAGTTATATTATTAGCCAATAGGGAATAAATGTGACAACGATGGAGCCTATGGAGTTTACCAGAATTTTATAGAAACAATAAAAATGAAGTCGAGAAGGCATGACGTTGATTGTATAGAACACAATGATGAAGCTTGTTGAAGACGCCAAAAATAGACTACAGGACAACGGAGAGACTGAGATGAAGTGTTTATATTTATAGTTAGGTTCTACAGTTTTATTACCCTCGCCGCTTTCTTCGCTTTTTTCTTCTACTAACTGCATATACAGACAGCTGGTTTCCCGATTCGCATTTGTCAGTGCATACCATTTCTATCAACTTTCAGCTTTACCTTCAACAAATTAACATCAAACTTAAGTGAAAGAAGACTAACGACATTGTTAAGTATGTTAAGTCCATGCAAGAGGAAAAGTTTTTAAAGCCATGACTCAAACTGCTCAGCAACATTTTGATCATCTAACTGAAATCGTTATATTACGCAATGCTGTTCACTTTTTAATACGGTGAAATAAATTTGAACACTGCTCACTTGATTTTGCATTTCATAGACATGTCAATACACATTAAAAAATTTCGATAAAAACAAGAACACTGGGTTTTTCAATTGTTTGGCGGGGATAAATTTATACAGTATTTGTAGTTGAAAAATCTAAATAAATTATCAAAATTAAAGGAAAAATAAGTTGCTTTCAGATTTGAAGGGGCTTTATTTTACCATAACACTTATTTTCAAACAAACACATTTAAAATATACTTCTGAAAGCTTAAAATTATTAACCGTGTACGACCTGCAAGTCAACAAGACAATACTAAATAGGATTGCTTTCACGGGACAACTTTAAACGCATTGTAAAATATTTGAACCAGAGCATTTTTCTTGCCTGTCAACTGAATTAACGATGAATCAGAACAGAAAAACTTTATTTCCAGAAAAAGTTAAAAACTACATTGTTACACATGTTATCGTACTTAAAGTTTGTCATTTATCGTAGAAACTAAACGGTCATTGTCTATATTGACAGTCAGAAACATAACTCTTCCCTTATATTCATAAGTGTTTCATGGCAGTAATTATAGACGGGCTGGATATTAATTTTTTTAAAAAGTATACTGCAAGGTAAGCAATGTATATTGTAACACTTCCAGAATAAATAGAAACAGTTACTTATTAGACTATTATTGTTACAGTAAGCTGGGTACTTACCCTAATATGGGGAACATTATTAGGATGAAACTGTAATTCTTAGGTTACTGCAATCCTGAAAATTGAAGGTAGAATCAAGGACATTAGGATCATCAAAAGAACACATAAACAGTGACTGCTTTAAAAAATCTGACATGCAGGAATTTGATACACAATCAAAGAAATAATTAGAAAAAGACCTTGCTGCAAAACCAAAATTTCAAAATCTGTAGAAAACTGTTAGTGCTTTATTAAACCTCTTTCTCTTGGCCTTTTTTCTCTCTCTCTCTCTGTCCCTCTCTTTCTCTCTCTACAAATATATATATAATCATGTAAATAAGTATATACACATACTTTTTGTCAGTTTTCGTTCACTTTAAAAAAAAGATTATTGCGTTCAACGATCTTTAAAAACTCCGGCATACTTTTTTAAGTTACTCACCTTCGTTATGCAGAAGTTGACTTCGATCAAAAGAACTCATAACAGAGCAAGTAGTATAACCACATATTTCCCTAGTGAATGGTATTTAATCTTTCACAAAATCCCTATTAATTATTCATTGATCAATATATTAGTCCCCAGGAACATTGCACATATGCCTTTAAGCTAGAATTGAGCGAATCTACAATTTGAAAATTGAATCAAGAAAATATGTCTTATGGCAGTAAAGAAAAGAAGACTTTAAAAGTCTCTGCTTTAGTTTTATCAATATTAAAATTATTCAAATAACATCATGTTTATTAAATCTAAGATATCAAGAATATATTTTCCGTGGCATACTTTGCGTCCAGTTGCATTTTCATTTTTTTTAAAACGTCATTGCATTTACAGTAAAATTAATATTTATCCTTAAATTTCAACATGTTTGGACATGATTTTAATATCAAATTTATTTGCTTTGGGGAAAATAGACCACGGAATATATTTCGTATTCTTACGTATAAAATTTAGAAAATAATTAACGTTTAATCGGAAGTAATGTGTTGTGACAGGAAGTGATTTACCAAAACCCGGAAATAGGTTAAATTAGATAATTTTCACACATTTTGTGTGGTCTGTTTTCATAAAGAGATCATTTAATTATTTGTTTGTTAGTCAAACTTTGTCCTTATCATTTACAGCTAATAATATGTTTATTTTGGGACTTAGTCAAACCCGGGCTATGCAGCGACGCTTAGTCAAACCCAGTTATCATGTTTTCAAGCTTTATGTAAGGGGTGGCTTGCGGTAGGGGTGCTGTACACAGACTTGAAGTGATACATCACACTTTGTTTACTGTCAGTGACAGGAGCACAAATTTATTCTAGCAAACAAAAAGAACAACGACGAAGCTACGTATTCGATGATAATTCAACTGACTGAAACTTTGCGAAACACAATTGTATATACCAAGTCACAATAAATACAATTTTGTGTTAAGATGGGATAGTTATTTGCAAGTAGTAACCAAGATGTAAATAATAATAAATCGTCCTAAATAATACGCCAATAGCGGCCACGAAATTGCCAGTAAACAAGTTACTTGTACTCGTAGGGAATTTAATACAGTGAAAGCGAATCTGTACAAACACAAACAAGTTAAGAGACGCAGAATTATGCCTAAAGTCGACATGCATAACAATTTTGACTATAATATCAAAACGGCAGTATGACATGAGTAGGATACAAATACAGTACACGAAATTATAGAGTAGGCTAAAGCTAGGTCAAGCATGGTAACGTGAGGGTAATGGCGGTACCTTACTGTGTATAAAGTGACAGAGTCACACTTAAATTACTAAAAGCGTTTTTATTCACGGTGATGCCTCTGCAGGTTAACTTAATGCAAACTATAGAGTCAAATCTCTATCCAACCTTCAAAATATTTGTTTGTCAATATTTTCATATTCTCAACATAGTAACCTTTTGTTTTTCGCAAAATTTCGTAAAAATAAACCAAGATTTTACAATTTGACAAACCAATTTCTTTGATGAATATTTTAAAAGATGGATAGAAAATACGAGTAAAAAATATTTTAAATTGACAATGTTAGTTAAAGTATCTAAGGGCCTCCTAGCTTCCTGTCCTCCCTGGTCTTTCAGAAAAGCCCGCCCTTAGTATGGTTAACGAGATCAATGCTTTCCTGCGTACCTTCCCTCAACTTAAGCCTTACACCCATAAAATATAACTCATGTATATCATATTATCTCAAACAGCATTCTAGTTTCCCTACAAATGAGATGAAAGTTTTAAAGAATTATCAGAACGGGATCTTTCCAGAGCTTTCTATACGACTGCCATTTGCAATTTAGTGATGTATCTAAAGTTCTCATATCTTTCTTGGCATTGACAGCAAAATAAACCACAAAACAAGTAAATCTTTGAGCGCATAATACACATCGGGTAGAGGGGTTGGGGTAGGAAGTGTTATTTACTGATTTGGGATTTACGATCTTTTTATTGTTTGAAGTTATTTAACAACACAATTTAAATCAAGCTCTACATCCTAATAGATGTTATCTAATTACTATTACCACCATAACCACGACATCTGTCAGTAACTCTTTCTGTGGTATCATAAAACCGAGAAATGACAAAAATCTTAATTTGTGAAAGTTTAGGAGAAGTAATGCCGACTACCAAATAGTGTAATAAATAATACATTAGTTATAATGGTTTAACTGCCTTCAAAAACAAGACCAGAAAAATTGTTGAACAATGAAACTGGTAGCAAAAGATTTATTTGAAGACATTAAAGAAATCCTGAAAAATGAGACGTAAACTTAAGGAGGGAGGCAATGGTCAGAATAGGAAAAAAACATCAAGTTTCATTTAAGGAAAGACAAGAACGTTTTTCCACTGATTACAAAATGAAAGATTGAATCGATGATAGACCGTTGTAAAAATAATAAAAAGAGAAATAAGTTAAAGAGGCTTTACTTGGGGAAAAAGAAGAAAAGAAAGATTGAAAAATTTAAATTTGTTAAATCAGTGAATTTTTGAGAGACAATCGGAAGTAGCTATAATATGCCATAGAGAGTTAACTAAGTTCATTGTCACGAAAACAAACAGCAGCAGAGAGCAAAAAAAAGGGACCAACAACATTGACCGTTTTTAAGAAATTGGAAGAAAATATTTGAACTGCACTCTTGAAATTCTTATCTTATAAATAAAGTACACAAGTAATCTACTCTGCTGATTGATGTGGGTGTTGATACCCTGGGAGAAAGTCTACGTAGGTAGGATTCTGAGATAAAAAGGAAATAAAATAATCTAATGGCAGTGTAAACTGCAACACAATTATTATTAGTTTTAAAATGAACACTAAAGAAATAGAAAATATGTCACCACCGGGGATCGAACCCGTGACCCACGCTTTCGCGGCATGCGCTCTACCAACTGAGCTAGGTGACCACTGTATTTTGAAGGAGCCAATCAGAAATTGGACTACCTGATGGCTTGTGTTTTTGGGCCAATCAGCGCCCATTACATGTTGTTTTTAAATAATGATGAGAGTGTTGCCAGTATTTGATAAGTCATATGAATAAATATTGAATAAATGTGGACTGGAAGTCATAAACTGATGATGACAATTATATTAGGCATTTCTAAATACAAACAAACTTTATTATATGATTCTAGATGCAGTATAATAAAAGACTATCCTAACACTAATGAGATTAATATGTATTTATTTCTTACTAACCAGAATCGGCGAAAAGCTTTTTGATTAAAATAAATTGTTAGCTTAATTGTGTTTATTAAACTTTTACTCATAAATTCAGATACTTATCATCAGATAACAAACTTACAAAAAAGTCGAAAATCGGGAAATGGGTCAAAAACACCATGAAATATGAAGGGTTAAGATAAAACTACACAGTCTCAAAGCCAAAGGTTTTATTAAAATGGATATTTCTGGAATTTATTGATTGGTTGTTAAAATGTCAAAGTTTGTCACCATAAATTCATACATTTGATAATTGATATCTAAAATCAGAGAAGCCATCCAAAGCATTAAAACACGATGGATTAACTCAAAAAAGTGCAGCGCAGTCCACAAATTGTGCAGTTAGCCAAATTTCACCATCCAATCTGATTCATTGTATACTACGTCAAGGTCGAATTGATGGTATGTAGGTTATGTGAGATGTGCAATTCAGGGTGTGTAGGTTATACACGCAAGCATCTTTTCCAGGGCGTGGATGGACACAAAAGGAAATCGTCCTCCATCTACAAGCATCACGCTGAGAAGTATAGCTTCAGAGTTCCAGATCGCCTGATTGAACATTTTCAATTGCTTGCTATGTGCAGCAGAAAACTTGATTCTTTAGTAAAAGAGGTGCCATACATTCGCATGCTCAAGCCTGACTTGAATGTTCAAATGAACTCCATCTGAGCAAAAGTTTTAAGTTTAGATTTCTATATTGTGTAGAAATGTTATAAATTATCGTTACACAGTTGTTTTTTATCTACTTTGAAAATGGCGTCAAGATGACACCGCAACGTTTGAGAAATAGGTTGATATTATTTCTCAAAGGTCCATTGGATCTCAAGTATAGTAAAATAAAAATGTTGACTATTGGGGTCTACGTGAATGCGCAAATGGACACCAGAGGACTTGTTTGCTACCTCGGAGCAGTGGGAGAATGCACAAGACAGTAGAGCTTCAAATCGCATTATTGAACGGTTTCAAGCCCCAACAAATAGCAGCAGTAAGTCATATTGCTTAACAAATATTGTACATTCACACCGAGCTAAAGAAGCAAAGGGTCTCGAATAAAATTGAAGTCGCTGAATATCATTACTTATGACCTAGTATATAATGTATCCCTTGGTGAGCGTCGTTCTACTTGTCTTAAAATTGTGATGAAAATGATACCAAAATGTCAAAGAATAGATTGTTGATGATATTTGCGCGTCTTTAGGAAGTCTCCAGTAATCAATCAATAACAGATTAAAGGAGGCCTTTTATTTTGAATCCTCAAAGGTCGATCGTGGTTCAAAGGCTACTTTTGAAAATTTTTTATGAACTTTCTGTTGTTAAATGACTAATCTGTTTAGTTAAAATCTGATAAATATATCTTGATCCTACTTTTATTAGTGTTAGGAGAGATTTTTTTCTGAAAATTGATCAAAGGTATAATCGGCTAAAACAATGGATTCACCTTTTTTTGCATTTTGTCTCACTTTGAAATTGTGTAATTGTGTAAACATGTTGATAATTCATTTAATAAACCGTACCACTTCAACGTAGTTCTGAAACTACACGTGATTTCTCACTTGGATACCAAGCAAAGCATTCATCATGAGAACGATGGCTTGATTGCTGCTACAAAACTACGAATAGCGTGCATTAGTATCAAAAGGATGAGTTCAGAAGTGAAACTTTGCCTATTATTTACGTAACAACATTTAAGTAGTGTTTCAAAACAATCTTGACCTAGAAATTAGGAATAAAATTTTCAAAATATAATAATGTGATATCATTTACATCTTAAAAGGGCCCCATTGACCCCAGTCCCAGTCCCAATGTTTCGATAATGTGTTATCATTGAAAACTCAAATTTGTTCATGTCTTGAAAAACATTCATTCACGTAAGAAAATATGTATATTACGATAGAAGATTCAAAAGAATTTGCAGTTTTCCAGGCCTTGGGTATAGTTTTGAATCCCCTCGCCCCAGACCTCTGAGGTTTTAAGCATTGTGTTAGTAAATATGGCCACATCCCTGCAACATATAGATCAATTACCCCAAACAACTCAACTTGAATTGCAACCTGCCCGTGGCAAATAAAGAAAACAACCAGCTTTGTTCTGCTTTTAAAGATCTATATTGTTCTGCTTTTAAAGATCCATACACTTGTACAAAAACTAATACCAAATTCAGTATCACATAATCAGACACTGAAACTCATAAATTCTATTAGTGAGTTTGCAAAAGGCCTAAACTCACAGCTTTAGTAACAACATTAGCATCATCCAAAGAATTAGGAGTCTTTCTTAGAAATCCCGGGTACAATAATTGTCTAATTATAGAGTAGACTAGAGTGCAAATGTCTACCATATACTATTACAAAGATGGATTTCTTAACAATTTTGATTGAATTATTCGATATTAAATTATCTTTGTTCTAATTAGTTAGAATTCATTTACTCGCCTTCCTATCAAAGAGAAGTCACTCGATAGCTGAAGCTTCATCTACAAAGGAGACTTGTCAACGAAAATTGTTGATATTTTTTTCACTTGATTTTATACTTTAGAAAATACTTTCCTAGTCTAAAGATTATCCTTAAAAATATTTTGAGACTTTGTTTTTTCAGCTTAAAAGTTATTTCTCTTCTGTCGTGGCTGCAGACCTAACTTAACACTGAAATTCTATGGCAATGACTCGTATACCATTTGCACTATGCTTAGATTATTTCCTGTAACGTTGGCTTTAGTAGTCCTCGAGTCCTCGTGATACCCATTGAATGATTGATAGCCATACAAGACATTTTCAGACCTCGTTTTTGTTGTTCTTACAACATGCTCTCATATTGTTTCAGATATAGCTTGATAGCAGGTGCAAGTCAGGCTTTTTCTGGTAGTCACAAAATGAAGCGAACTGAAGGCTCTTTCATATTTCATGAGGGTTGGTTTCATGGCGCTAGGTGACAGTCGTGAATTTTCTTCACTGTAATCAGCATTGAACAGGGGGGAAACAATACACAATTAAAATCAACAGGCAATAAAGGAGAATGTCGTCAAGCAAAGAGGTCCGCGTTAAAGGGCGAATAGACAGGAGGAACTTAATGCCGTTGTGGAATTCAACTTGAAAATCCTTGTCTGCTTTGAGTATGCATATGCACACTGCATGTCTGCATTAAAACCAATATATACCAAGACGCTTGGAGTTACCTACTACTTAAATGGCACTTGATACTTAAATGACAACAAAGTATATGTGTATGCTATATATACATATATATATAGATAGTGTAAATGATGAATCTTGACATAAAGTTACATATATATATATAAAGCTAAAACAATATTGAATCTGGCCAAAATATTATCAGAACGTAAAGATAATGTACAACGTTTTAGTTTTATATGATATTTGTACGCGTAGGTGGTAGACGACTCTTGAGAATCTATACATATACATATATATATATATATTTACATATATATTTACAAATATATATGTTTACGTATATACATGCTGTACATATAATTCTCAAAGAGCGTTGCCTTACCAGAATAGCTTACAATTTAAGGGATCGAAAGGGATGTTAATGTTAATCCATGAACTAAGGAAACGAAAACAAATTGGCTCAGTTACATCATGTTAGCTCATGCTTCACTTTTTCCGATGCTCATCTGTCAAAAAAACGACCATTAGACATATAAGTATCTAAATCTACAAATATAAAATAATAAAGCATTGGAAATTGAAATTAAGTAGTATTACTCATTATGAATTCACCTTTTTTTGCAATTCAGAGACCAAAATAGGAATTCTTAAGCAGACGCACCCGGTGTAAATTACACACAAGTTTTATAAGGTATGCAAAGTAACTTCTCAAATAATATGTATTCATTTCCACCAATACTCTACAGTATGAGATATTGTCTAAAGTGTTCAGAAGAAGATACTGCCATGTTGTGCCTAGATACCTATTTTTCACTGAAGTTTGACATAAGCTTTTAGTGAATGCAAAAACACATTATTTAGCTTGAAAATTTATGCAAAACTAATGACCTCCGATCTTTTTAGAGTACTAAAGTGATGACGTCACAAAAACCTTTTTCGAGGAATCGCAATTTTAACTAGATCACAGTGTTAACCCTGCCACCAAATATCCGTATACAAAATATCTCGCGTTCAAATCTCTCACCAACGTTGAGAAATGGCTGTTTGAATTTGGAAAAGGCCTTATGAAAACACTGTTAATTTTGGTCAGTTCATAAAATTATGAACTGGGTTCATTTAACAAGGTTTTGATAGGCATGATTTATAGTTTGAAAGTGCGTTTGTCAGCGATTGCTCAAGCTATGGTTCTCAAATTTGGCCAGGTTATCTATGCCAACAAGAAAAAAGCGATCAGTTCAAAATATTATCAAGTTTCTGATATTCATTAATCGTGACGTCACACTTTAGTACTCAATTACGATACCAGATTTTGGTTCTGAAAATATACCGTAATGTAATGGTTCTACTTTTACTCCAAAAACTCTCCTCCTCCTCACCCTCCATCTAAGCGCAGGCATGAATAAAATATTGCAAATGTTTGTTTAAGGCGTATGTGCCAATTTGTACTTTACCTAATTTTATTTCTTCGTGAGTGCACAAGTTTGCCTGACAATATAGATCATAAGGGTTCAAATGCAAGGCTCGTTAATAGTGGAATCTGAGTTTAAACAAAATTTTGCAGGGCTGGAGAACCACTGAAAATCTGTAGGTATAAAGACTTAAATAAAGAAATACGCATAAACCGACAAGGTTACTGTAGTACTCTGTATTGTTTTGTGTCATTTCGGTTTTTAATTTCTGATTTTCTGATACCTTATTCTGTAAAAAACTATCCATCAGACAATCAGGGGCGGTTTCCCGACGTGTGGGCCCCTGGGCAACTTTTCAACGCGGGACCCTGTTAAGGAAATGTATATTTGTCAACATCTTATCCAATTTAACTCACATAATGTGGGGCTTTCACAGTGCCTATCGTGTGTAATAATTATTATATGCAGCGGGTCCCCTCTTAAACGTGGGACCCTCTGCTACCACCCTGTCCGCCATACTCTAAAGCCGCCCCTGCAGACTATACCCAGTACCTCAAAATTTGGATTTGAATGTGTGAACTCAGAAAAATCCATTTGCTATTATAGTCTTAGTAAACTCTGTAAGCAGCAATTTCTCATTAATTTTTTAAAAGTGCATAGAAATTTATAGCAAAGGACGATATGTTTTATTGTTAATAGTGTCATTATTAGAATGATTCTGTCAATTATTTCCAAGCGCAGCAGTTGTAAGGTATTATGAGGCACCATTATGTGACATCAGCTGTAATTATTTCTTATTAGATGTATAGATTTAAGCAAACAAGTCTATTATATGTGATCAGAACATACATAGTCCAAAATAGAGGATGTTTGTGCTCCCAGCTTGGTTTGATCATGCCCTCCTACTCAAGAGCACAATACAAGTAATGGTGTCAGAATTAACCGAGACTATGTGTCAGAGCTAACCGAGATTATGTGTCAGAACTAACCGAGATTATGTGTCAGAATTAACCGAGATTATGTGTCAGAATTAACTGAGATTATCAAATGTAAATACAATCAATTTGAATTTTAATAAAGCTATGAAGTGGTCATAAAAAAAATTGAGACATTACAAATCTATGGGGGCCATTGCCCCCTCTGCTCCCTGTTCCCCCGTCCGTGTGTCTGTTTGTGTATCACCGTCGACAGTAAAACTTTCAGAGGACCTGGTCAGATATTTTGATGCGGAGATAAAAGAACACGTTCGGCGATATCCTTCCTTTGCGTGACTCGATGAGATATTAATTAAAAACTAGGTGGACCAAGATTTCGCAGAAGTTTCTCGCCGATAGAATGTCAATCCATGTTGAAAACGCGCTAATTAAAGTTTCAGGATAATTAATTCTTCTGTGAGTTTTCCGGCGAGATTGCTACTCCCTGCATGACTCAGGATTCGGCGGTCGGGTATGCAGCATCCTGAACGTAAATCCTAACTTCTAAGATTTCTCATGAAATCAATTCACGTAATTACAAAACTCGGCTTTTAGAAACTTGTTAAGAGTGGCTCTCCTCATTGGAAGTGCAATCTAATCAGACTGTGAAATTTAAAGTTGGTTACTTAAGGAACAGAACCCCGAACTAACCTTTAACACTGATTGTTGTAATTAGCACTTGTTCGGACACTGGATACGAAGAAGCCACGTAGCTGGGGTATTCATAATATGGGGAAGCAATATCAAGTTTAAATTGTCCTTTGGGAAGGTGGGGGTGGGGGCGGGGGGAGGTAGGATTACAAAATCAATTGTTTCGATCTAAGTTTCATCTTGCAAGAGGGAAAGTGGAGGGCGGAGTTAGTTTGGACAACCTGTCAGGAGGACATAACCTGTCTGTACCCCCTATATATATACGTGTATGATATGAAAAGTTAATGTGTTAGTGTGTGTGTGCGTGTTTGTGTGTGTGTATGGGGGGTGGGGGTGGCTTGGGTTGTGTGTGTCTGTTGATGTTATTATAGATATTGCAACGTGATTTACTGGCAGAGTAAGTTCAGACCAACTATCGTGAGGATTTTGCCTCTTCGTGCCCCCTATATCTGTGTGCGTGGCATTAAGAGCACACCTGTGTGTTTGTGTGTTTGTGACCAAGTGTATATACAACATATTTTACCGAAGGGGTTAGGGATTTGACATACCCCCTCTTCATTTATATTAACATATCGAATGATTACATAACGCTCCTGAAACGAGGGGTACAACTGACTTACATAGCGACAGTTTTGTAAGGGTGAATTCTCGCCAATCGTCAACCCCAAACTGTTTCAACAGCAAAACTCCTTCAATAACCTATCCCAATTAATTACGTAACGTCCTACATTGCTGCTTTCACCTGCTGCATAGTTTTAAAAAGCGTTATAACTTATCAAAGTGTTAATTGATTTGGGAGAGGACAGTAGTTGTTATTGTTATCAGAGGCATGTTATCATTATATGTAAAGGTCGTTTACCCACGCACAGTGTCATGGGAGAAGAAAGCGCGAACGCCGCTACACATGTCTTAACGGTCAATATGTTAGTGTTTCACTAGAGGTTTTCAATAGTTCTTTGAAAGACTGTGGTTTTACCAAATAGCGAGAACATTTTGTACGTGAAAGCTTTTTCGTCTACCACTCCTTAGAGTACAATCGTCAGAAATGTTCGAAATAAAAACGTACGAAAGAATAAACCCGTTTGACCGTTCTAGAGTCAGTCCACGTAAGAGCAAGAAAACCTTTACTATGCAGACAAAAGGAAGTTGTTTTTTTCTTTGGGTTTATTCAATTAATTCAGTAGAAGTGGACGCTGATTGGTCCGAAAACACAATCCATTCAGGCAGTCCAACTTCTGATTGGCTCTTTCAAAAATACAGTTATGTTCAATGTTTCGTACGTTTTATTTTGATAATTTCTAACAATTATACTCTGAGGAGTGTCAGACGAAAAAAGCATTTCAGTACAAAATTAATATTTTCTCACTTTCATACAGTTATTTTGTTTTGTACTTGAAGCTAACTATTCCGCAACATGAAATAAAAGCCTTTGTTGCATGGCAGGTATTCTTTTCTTGAGCTGTCATTTTTTGTTTTGGATACTTCGATACCAAAGCAAATTTTAAAGTCAACCATGAATAGGCCTTCTTAAGACAATTTCTTTATACTTTGATAGTAAATTAACCATCCATTACAATTTACTTCTTTCATTATGAATTATTTGATAGACACGATGTAGTTCGTCGCGGTACGTTCGTTTACTTTTCTCTTAACGTTCTCAAAAACCTGAAAGCAAAACATCGAGATATTGCTGAAAATGCCAAATATGCCAAACTAACATCGAGAAGAGATGTTATGAAATTGGAAGTTTTTTCGAAAAGATGTTAAAGAAACAAAAAATATGTGAATGATTGACAGCTAATGTTGTGGCGAATAGAAAGACGTTTGGGTAACTTCGTTTTGCACCAAGCTCAGTTGAAAGAACACACGGTGCAAATGCGTGGGTCACGTTTGGAATCCCTAAAAAGAAAACAGGGAGAGATTGCTGAAAATGCCAACATGTACCAAACTAACATCGAGAAGAGATGTTTTGAAATTGGAAGTTTTGAAAAGGTAGTAAGAAAATAAAAAAATTGTGAATGATTGACAGCAAATGTTGTGGCGAGTAGAAAAGTGTTTTGGTAACTTCGTTTTGCATCAAGCGCAGTTGGTAGAGCGCACACCGTGAATGCGTGGTTCACAGTTTCAAATCCCAGGGGCAACATATTTTCAGTTACTCTAGTATTTCTTACATGTATAGACAACCCTGTTAAAACCTGGGTTTTAGGCCTAAAGTCTCTGCTGCTATGCTATAATCTACAGGTTCGCGAGGCCGAGACATACACGTTTTTTCTTTTATAAGAAACATAAGCTATGGCTTGAGCCTGGAGTTTCTTAAGTTTTTTTCCAATCTCAGCCTCAAATGTTTCTTAATTTATCGAGCTTCCCCCCACAAGGTTTCTTAACAAGTACTTCCTAAAAAATCAGGTAACACTGTTATATGAAGTCACAAAATACCATTGTAACTTATAATAAGTAACATGTGGTAATGTATATATGGACTGTTGCAGGAAAATATCATTTCCACCCATACTTTTCATGATTGTTTCTTAATTTTTGGATGAGTTCAGCCTGCCTAAGTTTGTTAAGAGTTTCTTAAAATTTCCCAAATCTGAGCCTAAGGTTTCTTATAGACTGGCCTCTTCCAAAAAAAAGCAACGCGTAGTCATGTTACTGATCATGAATCCATTATCTTACGGTGCATGTCTTCGCTCCGACTTAACCTCGCCAAGGTTCATTTAAAAGCCTTTCGGCGACTAAATGAGATGTGGGCGGCCGCAAAATGCTCTAGCTCCTACTGTCTCCTAGGAACTAAAGCATTTGTCTTCAAGAGAGATGTCATTTCAAAAGATACAAGCGAGATACTTTCTTTCTATGTACAATGATGCACCCAGGGGGACGTCACCCTCAAGATACAACAATGGTTTAAAGGTTTGTTAACACCTGCGCTATACCAAGGGAGTTATATAGACAGAATAACGGTCATGGAAGGTAAACTAGCGATAATGACCAAGGTGATTGAATTAAACTATCAGTAAGAAACGGCGTTGTGCCTCCATTATGACGTTTTAAACTGCAATTTCGGATCTTCAGCGCGGTGAATGTCAGTTGGCTTCAACATTACCGTTTCCTGGATCGTTGTATTTGCAATCAGCTGATCAACGTATGTTTACCTTTTTCAGTTGTTCCTGCGCTGTAAAGTGGCAGTTCTTGACGAGCGTCTACAAGCGGCAATTGTTGAGCAGTACGCAGAGCAAGCCTTGGTAAGTCCACTTTCATTCCTTGAGCTCTAGTTTTAAGTTGAATTTTCAAAGGTCGTGGGTAGTTTAAGTTACAGTGTACATTGTTATAAGTGCTAAAGTAATCTAAAGAAAGGATCAAAAAGCTTAGCTATGATTTAAGTGGTTAAATGCTTGAAGTGACCAAAACGTACAAGAAGCCCACAGTTTTGATCTGAAGTCGACCTTATGTAGAAAAAAATTTAAGTGTGTTGATTCAACTCAACTTAAGTTTCATGTTTAGATTGTTATAAGGTGTGAATGACTTGAAAAAGGGTCAACGGGCACCGATATGATGCAAATGGCGTAACGGATACGTAGTGATCTGAATGTATGAGTTACCAATAGGTACAGATACAATTCTGATTCATGAAGAAAGATATTCAAAGTTTAATGATTCAACTCAGCTTAAATATTATATCTCGTGAATACTTCAAGCAGAAAGTTTACATTATTGAAAGTTATGAATGACTTGAAAAACGGTCAACGGGCACCGATAGGCCTATGATGCAAATGGCGTAACGGATACGCAGTGATCTGAATGTACGAGTTACCAATAGGTACAGATACAATTCTGATTCATGAAGAAAGATATTCAAAGTTTAATGATTCAACTCAGCTTAA
>JAAAKM020006971.1:146560183-146585280 GCA_010016025.2 Alatinidae sp. Z8VKAUB7J3 | reverse complement strand
GAAACGCTGTTTTGACAAGTGGTAATAATAGGATGTGGTTCTGTTTTGGAAAAACTTATGATAAACTTTACATGCCTAAAGTGGGGCATGGAGTATAAGGCTGGAGATACAACTCAAAAAATTAAAGTAGCATAAATATGCTCGCCCGAACGATATGCAACCCGTGCAAGTCGCGATTGGAATGTCAGGGAGTGAGAACTGACTTTGCAGTTCATGCTTATTGTAAACAAATGGCCGTGGGGTCGAAGATTAGTCCGAGCAGTGTTTCTATTTCATCAGATTTTTCAACATCTTTCATTGTTTTCCAGATTGCAGGAGATTGGTGGGACCCTTGAGGAAGACTTCAGCAAAGCTCTGGAACGAGTGGAGGAGGGTATGCTTGACGTAGTGTTCAAATGAGAAATTGTTTAACGATCAGCTAAATTAATAAGACGTTAGTATTTGTCTTTAACTGCAGCTTTTGTGTTGAAGCTGTTTCTAGGAAAGGATGTTAGGTTTGCGAAGTGTCGTTAAACAGATGCCGAAAAAGTTTCTTTTCCGCATTTTTCACATCTTGAAAGTGTAATGAAAAAAGGTTGCAAAGCAGATTGAATGCACCGGGGGGTATGGAATGATTCGGGCCCGTTTGCCAAATCGATCAGACGTCATGTTCAACATGTCATTAGTATATAATTGAAAAATTTACAACATATCTACCCAGGTGAAAGTTTTCCATTTCAACCGTTTATTAATATGTTTTGTATAACGTAACGATAAGTGATTAAATGGTGTACACATGGTTGAAAGGCCATAAAGAAACTAAGTAACGAAGTAAAACCCGTGTCCCCTTCTAAGGGTACACCGATTGCATTGTTGAACTTGATATCCTCAGAAAAGCTTACGTTATATTCTGGGTTATCTCTTGAGTAGTGGGTTAATAACAAAATATTATATAGGTAACACTATTTGGAGAGCAAAACTAAGAGTAATCTCGGTACTTGTGTTAGAGAAGCGTTAATGAATGTAAATTGGAACTTTAAAGCGTGTTCTTTGTTGATTTTAGTGATTTAAACTTTTATCTACCATTAAAAGGTAATTGGAAATCACGTATGTTTCACGGTTGTTGGTCGGCCGTTCAGCGATGTTACAGTGACAAGATTTATATTGATTTGCTTGGTGGGCGGTTTTGGAAGTTATTTCTACAGGTAAGATATATTTCGAGACACCATTCGCTGTGGTACGTGTCGGTTTACGTACGCATCAAGCATATCGAAATCAAGTATAATTTTAGTCGAGATGCTGTTGAATCGGGGCAGTTAACACTGATATATTGCCGGACAGATAGCATGCTTACTAATCTGCTTACTGAGGCCCTAAGTAAAGAGATCTTTTTGAAATTTCGTGATTTGATGCAATTTGTACCATTGATTAATTGACGTGGTTATTAAAGGATTGTTAATTTTGAGTAATAATTTTTTTGCAGTAGCAACTTTCCTGTTTGTGAATGCGAATTTTGTTGTATAACATGCTTAGCAGTTCGATTCATAGTACGCCAGCAGAGAAAGTTCCTCATTCAGTGTCTCTGTGATAACCACTTACGCCCTAAGAGGAACCAATTCTAACATGCAGTTTTGTAGGTCAGTTTCGTGTATCGTGTTGATTTGAGTTACGAGTTTAGTTGTCAAAACATGATGCAGAAGAAAAATGCTGTGTTCTTAATAAAAGTTCATTCAAACCAAAGTTAAAACTACTCAATGTCTTACTCCATCGCTGCTGTGCACATTTAACGGTTTTTGGTACACAACCATTTTAACGAATTGCTCTTCTAAACGATGCTTGAGACGTTGATACATACGAACTCTGAATTTTTTTGGTTGCCATATCAAACGTTGTACAGCGCAAGTGGTTTAAGAATTTGTCAAAACGATTATTGTTAGATATTGGAAACTCAGTTGGATATTCCATTGTATTTTAGATCCTGAAAAGAGCATCTAATCATACACAAGTTATCATCGAAGACATGGTAAGCTTCCTTTGATTACGTCCTTCGAATGTTATCCCATTAGGAATTATTACATTAGGAAAGGAAGCTGGCACCAACTGGCTTTGAATGAAATGTGTCATAGCTGATGTTAGGCAATAAACCTCGCTTCCTAACTTTACGACTTTTCTGTATGTAATGGAACTCGCTTCCTTGAAATTTTTATGTAATATTGGGAGGAAAATGTTCGTTACGAGATGTTTTTTGTAGAGCGTTGGTTCCCAAGAGAGCAATCCTAAAACTTTTAAAGTGCCCTCTAACCAGTTAAGCTTGAGCTAATTTAATTTCAGAGTAATTTTTGTAGTCAATTTTTATTAACATACAAACAGAAGTGAGAAATGACAAAGACCCGAAATATTACAACGTAAGTTTCATAAATCTACGAAAACTTTTATCCATGCATGGCATGCAGTGAATCAACCCACTGGCAGAATTTCGAGAGTCATGTTTAGCCTTTGTACATGGTAATGCGACAAACAGGAACGGTGTCATGTGTGAATGATGTTACTCATTTTTGAGGAAACATTCTGAAAGAAGGGTTCTTAAAATGTGAAAGAAAGAACAAAAGAAATATGTGTTAAGCTAAACGTTGAAAGATGTGAATAGGATCGTTTGGCTTGCGATGTATGATACTCCAGAGTGAGCTTAGGTGAAGGATTAGATCGTTTACGTAAGATTAGAAAAAAGAAACAGTAGAAGACCGAATATTTAACTCAATCCCAGGCGGGCTTTTTTTGAACTGGCGAAAAGCAAGGGTTGGGGCGGAATGCGATCTTTTGCCTGTGTCAGAAAACTTTTAATAACTTGTCACTTGACTTGCTGTAAAACTTGTAAAACTTGATACAAGTTATCTTTCGATCTTTGATCACGTTACGATTTAATTTTGGCGATTACGATATCATGTCATGGAAAGTTTGATGACGCCCTCACTTACTATTCTTATGTTGAATAAATGTCCAATTTTCCTTTCAGTTTTATCACTCTTGCCCTCCCAATGAATGTCTTTGGGCAACAGTGATATTCTCCTTAAGGTCTAGATTACTTTTATCTTCAGAAGCCGTTTTTAATTACTTGTCAATGCCCACTGGCTTGTTCAACAACCTCATAATCCAACTCCCAACCAGCAACATCATCAAGAAATATTTTTTGAACGAAATCATTCACAACAAGGCTTAAATGCAAAAAAGAGTTAAGAGCCATTGGGAAGTAGGAAAGGGTGTATGCAAGGTAGAAAATTGAAGTAGAAGTTTATAAGAATATCCATATTTTCTTGCATAATTTTTCAAAGAAAGATGGTGCTATCATCAAAATAAACTGTTCGAAATTATGGGAATATAGCACTGTATACAGATTTATTATACTAACAGTATCACTACCAAGTGACGGTAAAATAGCTATTGTTAAAAGGAACCAAAAGTTCTTTTCCTTCTTCAAGTATCAAAAGCGAAGACTCTGTAATAATAGTGTACGTCACAAATCACTTTTTAACTTTACAAAGAAAAAGATCTAAGCTGACAGCTTTTAATTTCGTTCCAATGCGTTTACGTCACACTGCGATTTGTACAATTATATGAAACTTAAATGGATAATGGTTTGCATTACACTCAATAACGAGATGTGTAATGCAACAATCTCCTATGCTTCTCGTAATTTACCCATATACGATTCTTTCCAGGGGGGAGCTTTAGAAGCGCCCTCCCCCATGTAGGTTCAGAACTGTGCATCTCCCACCTCTGCCATACCTCACACTTTTAGTAGCATCTTTTACCACTGAAATGGTGTATGGCTTTAATTGATACAATAACGTAGACTTTCATATCAGAGAGGTCTTTATGTACCAAGGTAATAGATAATCGTTGTGCTTTAGTACAATTTTCTCTAAAATTTTTGTTTGTTTACCGTATGCAATTCCTTAACTTTTCGATGGCAAAGCTTGTTTTCAACCTTCAGTGCCCAAGAGGGGTTCTCGGGGACCCAGTGGTACTTTTGTAATATTCTTTTATTTAATAATGTTTTAGAAGCTCTCTCTGTTTTTTTTACTGGTTTGGGTAATAATTTTTTTTAACCCAGCTGTGTCTAATTCTGAGTAATCAGCAGATAATAAAAACAAAAAATTTGAGTATGCGTAAAGTAGTTATTTGAAAACTTTAACACAATGATGATATGAGACACGAAGCCTGGGTATTAGGCATGAAATAATACGTGTAGATAAGTATCAATAAGCCCTCCATTACTTTCTTTAACATTTTTGTTGACTGCATACAAATCTCTCCTTTTTTGCTGTATGTGCAGCGCAGACACTCCTGTTACATCTCTGGCATGATCGCCTTTCGATCGACAAGACTCAGTGAGCATCTGTAACAGCGTTTTCTGGTGGATTTCTTGGATTTTACTTCACTATCATCTCCAGATGAAGAGAGGTTGCAATTCCACATGTACGCATTTTATCTTGAATGCTAAGTTGAATTCAATTTACATTTTGTGCTCTGGCACGTACGTATGAATGCACGAAGTCAATCGCCAGGTCTTGAAGAAACAGTCTCCGCGCAAAAGATTCACCCTTTTTCCAATTTTGGCAATCCATAAATACAATATAAGCGTTGATGGCACAAAGGTTAAATACATTCATAAAGTAAGAAAATGGCCAACACTTTGTGTTGCCCTGCACTGAATATCCCTACATGACATTATTGATTCTTTATTCTAGAAAAAAGTATTACGACGACACACATGCCCAAGCTGAGCCCCAGAGGACCCATTACTGATGGGAACAAAATGTCAAATATTTCTCGATTAAGATTGATCCGTTTTTTGATAACATGAAGATAATAGTGCTTAGGTAATTGTTAACGAATGACAGAAAAATGGAAAAATTAATTCATAACTTGATACATCTAAATTATAATTTATCTCTTTTGAGTCCCCGGGGACACAGCTTGGGTACTTTAGGGTAAAGAACGTTGAAACTCATTTACTTGTTAAAAAGAATTCGATGACCAAATAAATGCTGGGTTACAAATATATTTTCAGCTTTAGCACAACTGGGAATTTTGACCTTGGAAGTAGATGTTTAAAGAAGCGGCTTTCCTTAATGTTACATTAATGTTACATTAATATTTTTGAAATTTAACGAAAGTTGTGGTGAAAATGGAGCTATATGGTAAAATACAGAGAAAAAAGTAAAATTCAGAACATTATAGCCTTTCCAAATTCAGGATTTGGAAAAAGCAGGCAAAGGATTTTCTAGGGGGACTGTGTGTACGTACTGGAATGCACGTACTGATACTAGTAATGATGCTGCAACTTCAAAAATTGTAGCTTGATTAGAGTCATCATTAAACGTGAATTGAATACATAAAGTATCATCCTTCCATTTCTGTGAAAATATTAGTCTATTGTTTTCATTTTCTTGCAATACATTAAGTCATCTTTGCTTTTTCTCGCTCTTCAATCGATGCACATTTCTCAAAAAAAAAGTAAAAAACAAGCTGCTCAATTTGTTCAGTTGAGTCGAAACATCATAGTTTGCATTTCCCCCTTTTCAAAACAGTACAATAACTATCAAATACAGACATCAAACTGTTACAACTGGTAGGCAACATATTCAGCTTATAGCAGGTTTTTCTGAAAGAAATTAGAGATAGGAAGTAGATCATCCTATTGAGCCTTCGTTAGACAACATGTTAGACGTTTTGCACTGGGGGGGATCTTTGGAAATCGGTTGCAATTAAATCTGGTACTAATTTGAGACAGGTGGCATCACGAATATTATGGAAAGTTCTTGTTTTAAAATCGTAAAACACATGATTTTGTGATATATTATATTTGATCACACATCAATTTAATGACGAGATGTAGAATGAGCCACACATTGAGATCAAATTTAGGCCACAGTTGGTTTTTCACGTATTGAAAATAGGGATATACATTGTGTCGCTTTGCAAAAAATTTCATATATCTTCCGATTCGTTGAAAAAGTCTTATGTTAATATCCCCACAAACAAAAAGGGTAACGGTCTCGTTTTATCATTAAACTCTTCTCTTGTATTTTAAAAAGGTACAAAATGTAGGTGTTATTGGTACTAAATCATTTTAAATGGATTTAAACTTTTTCGAGACGTTATTGGATCAATGTTGTGGTTAGACGTGTTTCATTTATAAAAGAGGCAACTCATCATGAACCATCGATGGCTCAAACTCTTTTCAAAAGTCAAATTTAGAGACTCATATATTATAGTGTGTCATTGCTACTATATGCCTTATCCACGGCATAACCAGTCTAGATGATGTTATTTTAAGTAAAAGCAAAATTAGTAAGGTTCCTTCCCCACAGACACCATATTACAGCAAATAAGATAACTGAAACCGAAAACTTTTGCATCCACCACCAAAACAGGGGTCCGTAGCTTGAACTTTTGGATAAAGAGATAAAATTTTGCTTTATGAATGATTAGACCGCAATAGTACAAAAACAGTCAGGCTTCCTTCCATCCGTTCTGATTATTATGCTATTTGAAGTTACGAATAAAAGGCCGTGACCGGAGAACCTTCATAAGAAGGAAAAAGATTCCCAGTTTGGCTTAGTTGGCAGTGAAAAGTGGAATATTGGAAATTCGATTAATGATATTTACAGTATTGTTGAAATTCGTACTGTTTTTCGTCCGAAAGAGAATGAGCACACTTACTACAGTCAAAATTGGTTCTCTAGGTGCTTTTATAGGTAAATTTATCCACCAAAATCTGCACTCACGTACTTCGAAGCCGCTGACTTCAGTCGCCGCGGCAACTGCTTTCATTCAATGGTTGTTGTTGTGCGATATCAACAAACTCTTAAAACGTTTTACTCAAAGTTTTGAAAAAGGGCAAGAGGTTCGTGGTATATTTAGTTCTTAGGATGAAAAAGATGTATCATTCTAAGGTTTTACTGATCACGAATTAAAGTCGAGGGAAAATGAATCCGAAACTAGCAATGTCCAAGTCGTCGAGGAGCTATCTGGGTTTAAAGAGACCGACTATGACACAAGTTGTGAAGAACGTGACCACTGTATATGGAGTCAGACATTAACATATACAGGTCGCAAATCAAACTACACATCGGAAGTCGGAATCAAAGTTTGAATGAGATCTCACTCAAAAAAATCATTATGAGAGAACAAAGAGAATAAACCTAAAGGTCCCAAGAAGATTTAAACTCGAATCGCTGAATTTCACAGAAAGGAATCTTTTTAATTACATAATATAAATTATGTTTAATCAAATCATTCACCTCAGAGCTCGGACACGTTCCACAACTTGAGTGTGGACGTCTCTTTCCTAATTTTTTTGATTGTTCAATGAGGTTCAACTGTTCAAACAGCTTGCAAGTTTTACATGGGATACGTGGGTATTGATCGACGTGATATCGAGGTTTACGTGTGGATCGAGTATGATCTTAAATTTCTTTGAACATGCTCCTTGTGCGTTGGCTGGTCTTATCAATTAGCATAATTAAATAAATGATTGGTAGCCTCGAAATTCTGTTCACCTTCCTTTGTTTGAATAGCCCACAGTTTCTATTGATCATTATAAAATAAGTTTAAAATTATGAAATAAAGAAAAAATGTCACCTCCAGGATGCAGACTAGGGCTACCAATTGTGCCACTCCAACTCATTCTTCCCCGGCCCCCGCATTAAATCCAGGTACTATGCGAAAGGACATTGACGTTAAGATCTAAGTAGTTTTTGAGATGAGTTTCTTTCGGTGATTTAACCATTGAATAACTGCCATCAACCCACATCCTCACCCCATCAAACTGTGCTAATAGATTGCTCCACAATTACTTGGTAAAAGCAATCAAATAAAACGTTCACAGTATGATTGTGATGTTAAAAAAAGAAGCATAGTGATAATCTCCGTAATTGCACAATAGCATCAGCTGGTTCCCTATTAGGGTATGTTTTCTAAAGTCGAGATTTTTCTTCACTGACCCTCAGTTTACACAAGAGGAATAAATTGCATTGTTTAGTAACAGTTATAAATGATAAAATTTCTCCTTCCTTTCAATTTAATTCAATCGTTGAAAATACGAACGTCATCTTAAATATACATTAAAGAGACTTGCAAATTGATCTTGATTCAATTAAGCTTGACGAAAAGTTTTTAAAGTAGGATGTTACTTTCTAATAGAGTGTGAGGCGTCAAAAATTGCAATTATATGTTCTGTGCAAAACTGATATAGAAGC
Organism: Alatinidae sp. Z8VKAUB7J3; assembly: GCA_010016025.2. Taxonomy (NCBI): domain Eukaryota; kingdom Metazoa; phylum Cnidaria; class Cubozoa; order Carybdeida; family Alatinidae; species Alatinidae sp. Z8VKAUB7J3. Next base: position 146,577,037 of record JAAAKM020006971.1, on the reverse strand, counting down.
TGGTCAGCATGATTCTTAGCTAGCCTCAGTCTTCACTTATCTAATGTCAATTTTATAGCTAGACTTAAATTTCTAAAGTTAAATGTGGATCAGTACGTTTTACGCAGAGACTTAAGTACTTACGTACAGACTGCACTAACACTGCATGGATCTCTTATGACGTCATGCCATAAGGTTACTTTTAAAACTTATTTTTATGAATAAACCACATCTCGTATAAGATGACGACTAATCAATATAAAGTTTCATCACTTAGCAAAATTTTTCTTACTGTTTTGCTTCGTGGGGTTTGTTGATGACTCAAACTTGTTAACTGAAGTCATTCTATTCAGAACATTAGAATAATTCACTGACTTGTTGGAAAAAGGGATCCATTAGGGCATGTTTTGACAAATGTTACAAAGCAATGATGCAAATTGTGCCTTTTTATTAACTGAGTACACGACTGATTAATCGCTATTTAAGTACAAATATCATCGTCTTCATTATTTATGTTTATGTTTCGGATTTTGTTTTTATTAACTGAGTACACGACTGATTAATCGCTATTTAAGTACAAATATTATCGTCTTCATTATTTATGTTTATGTTTCGGATTTTGTTTATTAACCCGATATTACTTTCATATTAAGAACACTGGCTTCTCCCTTGATCTATTTGTAGCATTTTATAAGCTGGGTCCAATATCAGCAGAGGGACGTCATTGAATATGAGTGTACTGGCAACACTTTCTTCAAACGATATCAACTTCATGAATCTCTACTAACTGAAATAAGTAAAAACAGATAAATGTTGAAGATTTAGTGGGAATATCTATCTATCTATCTATCTATCTATCTATCTATCTATCTATCTATCTATCTATCTATCTATCTATTTATCTATCTACACTGTATCTGCCTATCTACATTTGCTTAATTGTTAACAATTCTTAAACACCAATGGGAAATTATCAAAAAAGCATTCCAATGTAGTATCCTGACTTAAATGAATACGATGTATGTGTTGACATGGGAGTTAAATTGATTAGACTCACATCTGCAGGTCATTTTCTCACAAGATTAATTTTATCCCATTCGAAGATGCAAACGGACAGGTTGAAGGAATCCTTATGTCCTGGAAAAGTCCCATTGTGTCAAGTCAACAGGTTAACAGGTCAATAAATCTGATCTGTGTATAAAGTGTTAGATGAATTTTACCTTATGTGCGTTCGATCTGTCTAAGCTGGTAGCTGTCGATAACGAAAGGTAAACCACACGTATAAGAGAAAAGTAAAGTCAAATATTACTTTTAAATATATATAATAAATGTACTACTACTCATATCCATAAAGGTATCTCTCTCACATACAATTCCTATGTTCCATGCACAGTAGGTGAGAATAAAGTGGACCCCCTTTATCCCCCCCCCTTATCGGCCCCCTACTGTATGGGCCATCACCGTAATACAGACACGTTTGTGAAACATTAAATTGTCTGCCATTAAGGTCCTATCTTATAGGCAGCCAATCTTCCAAACTCACCATCATTAGTTAATGTCTGCCAAAAGTTATCTAGTAGCCCTTCAATAAACTCGTTTCTCATATTTTTATTCTCATAAAAGAATAGTTCAATAAAAAGATTAAGAGGAAAACTGCATCAAGAAAGAGAGAATAGTTTTCAATGAGATCACAAAACAATCGAAAAGAGAATTTTTTATTCACAGAAACGTGTATAACTTATACATTCACTTTGGTCATATTTATTCCGTATAGGAGGTCGATGATCCACCAACTCAAAGCAAATTAAATTCTCCTGGCATTAATAAAATAATGTGCTAAAACCGTGAGCATGGACTTGAAATAAAATATTTTGCCAACAAAAGCTGTCGTTTACAACTCTTTTGACTTTATTTAGTGTTGCCTTTTGGCTTTTGAAAGAGTAGTGGAGGCTTTTTCAGTATTCCCAGGAATATCTCAATGACTACTGCAGCTATGCCTAAGGTAAATACAAGCATGAATTAGTCGTTGCTCTACGAGAAGATGACTCTTTTCGAACATTGTCACAAGGCACGACGATGATTTCATTATGAAGGAAACTGTAAGAAAAAGTACGAATACTGACTTAAAATGGTTTTATTTGCAAACATTTTATGCTTATGATACCCTTTATTACAAAACCATATGAAAAGCATCTTTTCTGCAAATTTAAACGTTTATGAATGTTTAGAAGTTTTATTTATGTTTAATGCCAAACTTTCCTAAGTACTTACTCTAAAATTAACTTGAGAGTTAAAAACTTTTTTTTTGTAAAATAACTAATGATGTACTTGTTTTGACAGAGAAACTGTTAAATGATTAAAGGAAGATTACATCTTTATTAAATCTTTACACCAAAAGTGAAATGTGTAAATTCTAATAGCTGGTTTTGGTTTAACAGTCAAAGTAATTCACTTTTTATCACGTAATTTTTTTATAATGCAAATTCTATGGCATCTCCTTGTAAAATACAATTCTCGTTTTATAGTTCTTAAAATAATTAAAGCTTGAGCTGTTTAAGGAGTGAAAGAAGAAATAGACACAGATCATAGACATTTTGAGCTTTACTTTTCATTAATACATTATTCTTGTATACAATATAACAACTTTCATTTTGTACTCTAAATATTTGTTCCTATTTCTAGCAACCTGTGATCTCTATGAATTATAACCGAGTCGAGCCTCTTTCTAGTCATCGAAATAACACTTTCGTTATCCCTATCTACGGAACTGCTGCCCCTTGTGCAGCCAGATTTTGGACAGCAGCCATTCTTGGGTTTTCTTCATCTTTATGCTGTAAAACGATTGATATGCTCATCATAAAGACATTCAGGCTAGCGCTATTAAGCTTGGAAAATAAAGCAGCTGACAGTCACAGAGAAACAATAATCCTTATTTACTCTTCCTTGCAGCTGAGTTCTTATTTGGATTTTATGAGTACGTAGTAAAGCCAAAGTGCAACATTATGTGCACTTAAACGTCTCTTATTCACTCTCATCTCCTCTAACAGTCTGCCAGCCTGTTATGCTCTCTACCTACGGTAAACGTAGACAGCCAGACACTTTCTCTTCCCAGTTTGGTGTCTTAGTGACACTTATTTATTAACCACATCCATTAAGAGGAACATTTCTAACATAGCTCTGGAAACTCGCAGAAATTCACATCCTTATGTACATAGTCTACTGAATCAATGTCTATCGTATAGTACTACCTTTTTAAATATCCAGATTCTTTATTGCAAATTTGTGATGAAGTAATGGAAAGTTACGCAATTGTTGCAATGAAAGACCATGAATTTGTAGTATGAAGAAACCACATTGCCAACGTAGCTCCAGGCTTTTGGAATTCTGATTATGTCTACTTTTGCTATTTGATCTCCTTTGAGATTGTCAGGGTTATGCCCTCATCAATCGACTGTCATCACTTTTTAAAACCTCTAATATCTACAATACCGGGGGTGTATTACAGAAACTTTTTAGCAGATTAATAAGGACAGTAGGCTTATAAATATCTTATTAAATTAAGAAGACAATTAGTGTTTAACAAGAAACGTGTTCTCTCTTTGTATTAGTTTATTTCTTTTATCCAAGAAAATCAAACGCTCAGCCTAAAGATATATATAGGTGACTTGAGTTGTCTTTTCCGGTCTTAAATTAATCTGGTTTTTTTCCTATGCAGTAATTTGGTGTAGTCCCTTCCTTCACGGAAGTGAATTCAAGGCTTAGTGTAGAGACATCTAACTAAAACCTGTGGGAATTAGGGTCGTAAGAAAAGGAGGAGCAAGGTGCCTTGCCCCTCCAAAGCTTTGGACATAGGTCTTTTTGAGCCTAGCCTCGATTTCATTTCGTAATGTTTTGTTGTATCCGTATACCTTTAGAAACCTTTTGACGAACCATCTCTATGAACCTGCAGTATTACTTAGCAACGCTTAATAATATAAATATAATATCAGTCGAGTCACTAGTTTCATCGGCCGGCCAAAACTTCAATGGCGCTGTTAGTACAATGTGTTACAAAGGACAAGACTAGCGGTATAATGACCGCAAGAAAGATAGGAGCTCATTGGCATTTTGGGGCAATTGAAGTATTTTGTCGGCGTTGCTTAACGCCACGAGTGGATTACAGTTTATGATTAGAGATATACCAATTTCTCCATATTAACGTTAGTTTCTTATACTCTTTTAATGATGTGGGAGCCCTTAAGAGTTAAACTCTCTGTCTAGTCAGGACTTTTCTTCAAAATTTAGCATGCAATCTCGCGCTTTGTCCGGTAGGTGTCGGAGAGTGTCGATTGCATTCGGTACAACATTAACTTTTCTTATTTAGCCGAACTTTCGTACCACATATTTTAAATGTTGATAGTCTTAAAATGATTTTGTCATTTATTAAAGTATTATAACGTGCGCTCTTTAAATTAGCAACACTCGCTTTTATTAGTATAATTACAAATAATTTTACTGTTTAGATTATGTTAGGAGGTAAATATTCAAGCTGTTTGATACTTACGTATATGTACTTTAAAACCTTCCTATGCAATACCCTACAAAAGTAAATCAAATCAACTTAATTCACGTGCCTTTGAGTGCGTATGTGCGTATGTGCGTGTGTGTGTGTATGTGTATGTCTGTGTGTTTGTTTGTGTGTGTGTGTGTGTGTGTGTGTGTGTAAGTACGTGTAAGGTCGGGGATGCTTTTCCTGCTTGTGTCTTCATAATGGTCAATAGCTGAATTACCCTTAGATACCCTTAAAGTCATATAAAACGCATGAAATTCTGACAACTGCAGCATATTTCAATGCTAAATAGTGCATTAATTGTTATGTAAAATGGAAATAATAAAAAATAATTTTAAATCTAATAGAGATATTGTTCGAAATTTTGAGATAGTTGGATTATTAGGCAGAAGAGATTAAAGGATACGCCTTTGCTAGATGTCAACCAAATATATAAAGTGGCTCATTGGGATTATGTACAATTCGATCACTTGCAAGAAGTGTTAAGCTATAAATGAAGAAATGCAAACGTTCTTAGGGTTCCTTTGTTTAAGTTCTGTTTAAGAGATGCTTCCGTCCATAGCTAAACATCTTGCATAAGGCACTAGATTTGCTCAAAGAACTCTGCACTTTTACACTTTATATGTTACCGGCATTTAGTGAAATCATGCATTAACATGTAATGACTAATTCACTTAGTCATTACGCGTAATGACTGAAATTTACCGTCAGGCATGACACGTAATGCCTGCAATGACACAATCTAGGCAATTTCTGTCGACACCCTTTGTAGTTACTATTTTTCTCTATAGAAACCACAGGTTAACCTGAAATATTGAGCAGTATACTGACAATGTGTTCCAAACGGTATACATAGATATTGAAGAATTGTCAATGAACATCAATGATTGTTGGAAAAGGCGTAACATGTAAACAATTTTCTCAGCAGAGCGGCTGCTTCTTTGATTTCAAGAGTGCAGCTTCCTGAGCATCTAAGTAAAAAAAAGGAAAAGTGATTCTACTAATACCCTAAACAAGTCCCCTTGGTGATTGTCCCTAAACACCCCAAACACCCTAATACCCTAAACAAGTCCACATGCCGCATTTTCTAGAAAACAGAAGTGATAAATACATTCCATCAATTTGAAAACATGACCTTTGTTGACAATTGGCAAGGGAATTCGTTTAGGGTATTAACAGAACGACATTCTTTTTTTTCACTGTGATGCTAGGATAGCTGCAAGCATCAAATCAAAGAAGCAGACGCTCCATTGAAAATTATTTGTAAACAACTTATGCTTTTTCCAATAATTCGAGTGTCAGGAAAGAGGTCCGTCACACATGTATTATTTTCAACAAAGAATTTCAATCCTCTCTTTAGAAAAAGATCCCCATCTCTTAACGTCAACTTTCAATAACTGTTACTCTGTTTATATTGATTCAGATAAATGAAATAAAATTTCCGAATGAATACTTTGTATTGATGAGATTGACTGTCGTTATGTCGACGATACTGTTGTCGGTATAGTCAGCACGAATCACAGAGATCAATTTCTCAAAAAATACATGGTTAGTAGCATCCTGCACTTCAATTTACATACGACAAGGAGCAACAGCAACATTTTCATTTCTCTTGACGTTTCAGTTAAAAGAGACAATTTTGGGTTTTTAAATAATATTAAGAGAAAGCCCTCATTTATGGGATAATACAGGCGCTGTGACTTATTTTGCCTTAAACCACGTAAAACTTAAATCATTGCAACTCTAGTTTACCAGGCTCTTGTGATTTACTTAATAAGTAAACTCAGTAAGGAATTAGCAGCCATTTTAACTTTTTCTGATTTCTGGAATGATGTTTTTCTCACGAACAAACACATGATCATCAGATAATAATCATTCTTAACATTCATTCCCTCTCAACTGAAGTACACTCGAATGTCGATAGAAATGCGCTTAATGATCAAAGACCTAATAGTGAGCTTCTACGGTGTATTTACGCAGAGTAGCAACATAGACGTTTTGACTAATGATAGATTCATCATGCCAATGATCACGTAAGGGTACCAGTCCCTAAGGACACGAGTACCTCTGTCTAAGCCTCTTGATCTTACATTTTAAGGACAGTATAATTTAATGTCTACTTTAATAATTATTGGCACAGAGGACAAATCATGATCAAATAAAGTGTACGCTTACCAACAATGTAAACTAGGCTACTGTTCTACCATTTTTGAAGAAGTGCTACTAAACTAGAAAGAGCTTGGTGGAGAGGTCAGTTGGTAACAACATTTGTCTATTTACCTTCAGCTAGTAAATATGCAAATAGAAACCATGTAAGCATTTGACAATTTGCTGTTTGCAAAATAACCCCAGTAAAAAATCTCCCCCCAAAATTTTAATACCAAAACAACAAACATTACCAATTGACTTTGAAATAATCCAGTAATATCAAACAAAGAAAAGATGTTTCTGCCTTAAATATATATCCTTGCAGATTTTTACCTAGCTTTAAAGTTAGATGTGTTTGAAAAATAACCTGTTCCAAGCTATACCTCAAGTTTCTCTGGTGAATTTAATTCAACAATTGGCAACTTTCCTAGGGAAAATATTGACCTGGTCATAATGGCTGTTACCTGCATCAGGGAGGTGATAGTTCTGAAAATTTTAAGGGCATAGTTTGCAAAGGGGTATGGACCCCCACCTAGAAATATCAACCCCCACCTAGAACTCTAAAGGCCAACTCCCACCTGGAAGAAATTTTTGGGCATAAATTTCTAAAATTTCAAATCGCCGCTACCCACCAATAATGTAAATAGAGACGGAACACTGATTTAGAGTTCTTCTATTGAAACATTTCAGCACCTGAAAGGTTACACAATGCCACTTCCTTAGGGGAAAAACACCCAAATGCTTACCTTCTTGAGAGAAGAACTTTTCTTAAGTTAGGCGAACCAGAATCGCAGAAACTACAAATTTTAATTTGAAGTGCATACCACCGTGTACAAAATTTAATTTAGACTTGTTTACAACCCCCACCTGAAAATATCAACCCCCACCTTAGAGGCCAACCCCCACCTAGACAAATTTTTTTGAAAATGCTTGACCCCCCATCTGCCGGGGGGTGTGCAAACTATGTGTGTCAGATGACGGCCAGCAGATTATCATTTTACACATACAATTACATAGAATTATCTCAAATTATTTGACAGTGAAAATGTTGAGTATGTGAATATGAATTTGAATATTTTATCAAAAAATTGGGCTCAGAGATTTTAATCCTAATTTTATCTATTCAACAATATTTCGACCTCATTCTACTAGAAACAGACTGCAATTTGCAATTTATGATCTGTTGACTTGACTGCTGTGTTGATAAAGATGATGATCATACAGTAATGATATATAATCATCGTTTTGTAGTTGGACTTTTTAAGTAATGACAGACCTTGATGAAGATTAGTTATTTTCTAGATTTGAAGAATTCCCTTGGCATGTATAGTAGGTATTCATGAATAACATGTTTTCATGGTTTATAAGGTCTGTCCAGCCTTGCTGTTCCAGCAACTTCCATAGTAAGCACTTCCTGCAACCAGATGCCACCACCTCTTCTTTCAACATGGCCAAACCACCTGAATGTGTAGATGAACTCTAAACGTGTAAAATGTTGACAGAATGTGTTTGAATTTGATGTAACCAAATCACAATTCAATATCTTGTTCAATTTGTAGAGGATGACAAGCTCAACAATGAAGAGATGTTTGACTGGAATCTTTACTTGAAGAGGACAGATGCAGCATCAGCACCTCAGTCAGCTTTTCAGCATGTAAGTAGCTTAAGGACTGTCACTCAATCATATTTTATCATTAGATAATAGTTATCAGGTGTTTGTTAACCATTCATTGCAAATTTGTATCTTAAATTGTTCATGCATTATTTTTTCAGTCACAACATCATAAATCCTTTCAGCGACGAAACCCCGCATTGTTCTTCTTTGCCGTAAATCAAGTTACTGCAGCTAAAAAATCTATACTCAGTGTAGTCCCCCAGAAGATGTCAGAGAGTCGATCTTGTGGAATAATGTTGAAGACGTGGGTTGATTGCAAAATAGTGAATGCAAAAGACTAAATTTATATAAAGTTATATATATATATATATATATATATATATAAAGTTTTTAGCGCATGGTGCTGTGGTTGTGTGCCAATGTTACATCACGATGTTATATCAATCCCAATTCTCGAACCTCTCGTAGGTCCATCCCTTGGAAAACTGCTGCTTTGAGTCAGGCATGAAACTGGAGTGCCCCAATAAAGATGGCAGTGGTACATTCTGGTTGGCAACCATCGTAACGAAAGCAGCACCGCTGGTTCTGTTGAGATATGAAGGGTATGAAGATGATAATTCTGATGACTTTTGGGTGAATGTGGTGACTGATGACATTCATCCAGTGGGTTGGTGCTCAAGGACAAAGCACTCTCTAAGGCCACCGAAAGGTAAGAACATGCACCCATTTACCAATGTGAACAGAGTACAAAAGTGTTATGTGACAATGAAAGATCTAAAGTTTCCCAATGTTTAGTTACTACATTTTCCCTCAGGATGTAGATAGCTGAGCTGGTGTCCATTCACACTCTGCTACAGAAACACTAAGTGTGTAGGGCTGGCCACAGTGTGCATATAGACTATGGGCACATCCCGAGGCAATTCTTCTATGGATAACGTACCACGGGCAAACATTTTCGTGGCGACCAGGGCAAACACTCTCATGCCAACTAGGGCAAACACTCCCATGGTGGCCAGGGCGAACACTCCCATGGCAACCAACGCAAACGCCTCAAAAACACTCTGAAGGCCTCCTTGAAATCTCCCTTTTGAATCCTAAAGACTGGGAGAAACAGGCCTGTGACAGATACTTGTGGTGTTTTTCTACTTTAAAAAGTGCCTTAGCTACCAAGGAGAACTGTTAGGAGTATGCTACAAGAAAACGCTTCCTCCGTAAGGAAAGAGCAGCAGACACTTCAATGGATGCACCACCCAACTGCAGCAGACTCTTCAGGGCCAAGATTGGCCACCTTAACCACCAAAAGGACTCAGATAAATAATACCATCATTTAACCATGAGGACGAGCTGGTGGTCATCATCGCTAGCAATGGACAAACAACAAAAACAGATAGCCAGGCCAAATTTGAGATTTTTAACCTTAACAGATACCAAGATACATCCTCTGAAAATTTGATCATGCCTGTGAAAAACTTATGAAATTTTTTTTATTCTTATGGATTACGAGTCTTGAATGCAATGGGCCCTTTAGTGAGCACCTTATCTTCACGTTCTTTACCAGAAAAAGTGGGACCCAAATCTAGGCTTCAGGTCTGAAAGTTCAAAAGGCCTTTCTAAAGTGTTTTATGCCCATTTGGATGTGACCTCTCTAAGCTGCTGGACATACCTTGGCAACATTTGTGATATGCAGTTTCTGCTACCTACATTTGATTTATGTTGAGTCTGATCATAAATAACTGACTTGAATAAGCCTGAGATTCTGCCTGATGCCCCGCAAAGTGGATGGATTTGCCCAGGCGAGCATTGCAGACCCAAACAGACACCTTGTTGTTAGGGTCCACGAATCATACAACTAATAATCGTTTGGTTCTTGTTAATCTTTATGTGCCAGTTCTTCACGGTGGGATCAGTGAAACAAGTTGTAAACAAAATCACTTGCCTACATCGTGACTAACCTGGATGACTTTTTACCGTCAGATTCGCAGACCCAAGCAAAGAAGTTGAACAAAGAAGAACTCTGTTGTCACTTCTTGTTTGCTAAAAGATGTTCCAGCATTTCGGTATTCTTGAATTATGGTAGCTGAACGTAGTACCAAATCCCTGCATTGACAAACGATTTGTGGTATTTATTTAGTGATTTGTGCAGTGTTTATTAACAGTGGTTCACTTTTAAACCATATACACAAAAAGTAGTTCAAACGCTATCCTATCTTAGAAAGGTACACTTAACAAATGCATCCCGCACAGAAAGGCACATATGTGGTACTTTCTTTTGCCCCCGTTAACATACACTCAAAATGCATTAAAACGCAGATACACCAAGTTTGGAAACTGAGGTAACAACCAAGCGACCACTTTATTTCTTGCCCTGGTAACATTTTGAGGGACATAAATAACCAAAGATATTTGTCTGGAGAATGTATGTAGCGTCACGCGGGATAACATCCGATTTTCATACCAAAGGTTGTATTAAAGCGATTTAGTACTGGGAACAAAGCTCAGATGACAAGTACCAGATGACAAGTATCAGATGACAAGTACCAGTAAGGAAACACAAGACTACTTGTTTCTTCTGTGAATATGCTTAAGCATTGACCTTCTAAGCTGAAATATGTAGTTTAGATGTAAAGACTTGATGCTGTCAGTGCATTGACTTGGCGAAACTTTCAAACACATTGAAGTCACAAAGTGGTTGCTCGTTGGATTCCTCTCTTAACTTTGGCTGCATTTCTTCCCTTGTACGATTGAGAATAGCCGTTTTCAAAAGCGAAAGAGCAGACAGAAGTAACATATTGCCGCAAGTGTGTGTTTGTGTGTATGTGTGCGTTTAACTATACGACATAAGCTTACTTTGCAGTATGCAGTAGTACAAAGGCGCGTGATCTATTTATCTTCAATTCGTATAACTGTCTAGGAGTCCCTATTGACAGTTTTATGACCACAAGAAAAGTAGTGTGCTTGTTGAGAAATGGTCCGAGGAGACAAACTATCGCTTGATCACGCACCAAAGTTGTTTGGTTTTATATGAGAAGTGCAAGAGAGCTTTCACACCGAAGTGCCACGTCGCAAATGCCACATCGCAAATACCACGTTGCAAATGCCACGTCGCAAATGCCACATTACAAATGCCACGTCGCAAATACCACGTTGCAAATGCCACGTCGCAAATGCCACATTGCAAATGCCACGTCACAAGTGCCACATTGCAAATGCCACGTCGCAAATGCCACGTCGCAAATGCCATGTACAAACTGTGTTTTCAGACTATAGTGGTAAATGTCACGCCGCATGTTTGAAAAGTACCTTCTCAGTGGAATGATGTATTCCTCGGAAAAAGGAAGTACAAAACGTAAAAGGAGGTGGTTGGTACATTTTATATCAGACAGAGAATGTCGAGTTGCACAGCGCTTCTATAGTCTGAAAGGGCCGTAATCTACACGCAAAGGGTGTCCTTCGTCATTTAGTGGCCATTGTAAAGCCTTAATTACAGAGGTAGGATACTAAATGCCACAGATGCATGAGGGCTAAAGAACGACCAGTATTATTTCTTAGGTAATACGTTCTTATACTGCATAGATTCTCGAAGTAGGAAAGATGTATTAAAACCTAAGTCTGCTCGGAAGTCGCTATGTCATTGCATCATTTTTGGGTTGTTTATCGTATGGAGTGGAGACTATTTGACCGGCGAGCGATATTTCGTGAGCATACCTAAATTGAATTGAAACAGATATCAACAGAGTACATTGTATTAATAGCATCCATTTAAACGAAAACTGCAATTCATAAAAGGAATATCGATCGAGAGAAGAAACAAAATTGTTCTCTGTTTGATTTTCTAGCCAGAGAACTTTAGCTGGAGTCGATAACCTATGGCCTAGCCAAACACACTGGACTTGCCCATGGTTCCATGAAAGTGTTGACAGTTGAGTACACTTTAACACAAACAGAAACAGATAAGCGAGCTTTTGCCCTGGTCGTCACATGCCAAGCTGATCATGTGAGGTGAACAAATAATATCCTGATTGGCTGAGAAGCAACTGTGCAACGTGGCATGGTTTTGAAAAATAGTCTGATCGGTTTGTCAAGTGACAGAGGAATGACACGTCGCATTTGGCACGTGGCGTGTCACGTCGGTGTGATAGGTTTGATACTTTTGTGTAGGTTCGTTCCCAAGTGACATGCCATGTGGCATGCCCACGTCGCATATGCCACTTCGGGGTGTAAGCTCCAAATCCGTACGTAAAATATGAAGTAAAGTGCTTAGGTATTCAATAAATTTATCATAATGGTTTATGAGTCAGATTGGCAGCCACGATCAGTGGAGTACCACAGGAGAACTGCCCGAGCTACACCATTTTCTTAGAAAAATTAAGGAAGGATTATAGTTCCACTATGTTGCAGTTGTCACCGCGTCAATTTTGACATCATTTTTTCCACATAGATGAAGGAGTGTCAAATCATAATGCTATTACTAAGTGTATTGTAGTAATTTTTTAAAGGAAGTCTGTATCACACCCTTGACACACCATACATATTGCTTTAAAAGTTGGTTTGAGGTACAAAACTTGTCGACAAATAGAATTTGTTTAAAATCTACGCCTTTTTCTATAACACGAGTGGCAGAAAACGTATCGCTTTCCTGACCATTAATTTCTAGGATTTCCTCGTTTCCTATAAATTCATCGTAATAGGTTTCTCATTTCACTCCATACGATTGCTGTGATCAGTGTATGGCCAAAACGTTTAGCAAAATGAATCTGTTACTCAACGCAATATACATATTGCTTTTATGGCAAAATGTATGTGTTTTGATTGTGCATTAGAAACCCTTTGAAATGAAATTATTATTAGTTTTTAAAAAGAACTCTAGAGAAATAGAAAATACGTCACCAACGGGGATCGAACCCGTGACCCACGCTTTCGCGGTGTGCGCTCTACCAACCGAGCTAGGTGAACTTCGATGTTAAAATGTTAACATACTCTATTTCTCTAGTCGCCACATTAACTCCCAATCATCCACCGGTGGACATCGACATCCAGTTCAGCGCAATTGGAGACCAGCTTCTGTGCGCCATGTGACTTGGCCAGGGAAGAACTGCCCTCCGGCCCGTCATCAATCCAAAGCCCGTTAAAGTTAGAGAGTATAATCGAGAAGGGACGATTTGAAATGTTAGTTTTGAAAAGAACACTAGAGAAATAGAAAGTATGTCACCACCGGGGATCAAACACGTGAGCCATGCTTTTGAAATCATTATTACTGATGAAACTCAAATCGATTGGTAGAGCCAGGTTTACTGATCTTAAGCAATAAAAGCAGATGATGTTAGCTATAAAATTACACTTTATAGGCTCCGTCTCCCGACTTTCCGGTCCTCCTACTGATTGATTCTTTCAAATGTGAAAAGGCAACTGTTACCAATGGCTTAAATCCTGTAATCGTCACCTGCATCTATGTCCCATCCCTGGATTTCCAAAGCTTCCCACTGCTGCCCAAGTCTGCTAAAAATGAAATGTCTTTAATCTGACCCACTCCTTCGGTGGTTGGGAGTAGCTGTAGGGAGATGATGTGTACCTAAAAGTTTTTTCTTCTACCACTTTGATAAAACTCCATGCTTTGACTACAAAATTCCCACCAAGCTGCAGCAGAATATATATGATGAACATAGTATGTAAAATCGACCTTAAACAAATGAATGTTTTGGCAGAAAACATTTTTTGGGCCATTAAGTTTTATTTCATTAAAATGTCATTATAAGCTGTTGAGGACAATTGTCGCACGCACTCACTCGCGTTTGGTAGTTATGAGGTATGTGACACAGGATTTGTAGCAGAGATAGGCTACGCTTTTTTTAGTAAGAGCAGATTTGATAACAACACTGAAGCTCAGATTGTCAAAACTGTAAGAACAATTAAAGAACAACACCAGGCTGGATGAAAACTCATAAAAACATAATTTGTTGCGCAGTGGTTGACAACAAAATTATTTCAACACCATCAATGTCTTCGGCTCTTATGTAGTCCGATGAACCGTCACTAAATGAAATAATGTACTCTCCGGGGGGAATTCTACGAGGTTAATTCACCGGGGGGCAATTCTCCGGTGGGTGGGGGCAATTCAACGGATACCAAACAATTGATACCACACTCCTCAAATTCATCAGTTGGCAGCAGCTGTCGTAAGAACAAAGTAAGAACAAATGAACCTGCTTGAAACCCCCAAAATAAGAACACTGAGCGTCAGCCCAAATTATCTAGTTTTTACTATAAAAAAGTGTATTTCAATGCAGGAGAGAGGGTTCCTCTCAGACTGGTGTGACCCGCCGTAAAAAGCGTTTGGTGACCCCTGTTCTGGGTTGATGGATCAACTACAGACACATGCTCGAATTGTATAAGTATTTCTAGACACATGTCAGCCACTGGGTCATTTGAGGCTAATATCATTTTCAATGGTATATTTAGCACTCCAATCCAAAGCCTGGATGATATTTGGTGCTTCCGACACCATCTGCCCTTTTCAAATGCGTAGCAAACATTGAATAGGGGAGATAACCCTTTCAGATCTTGGTCAGCTGGAAACCTGCTGTTCAAGAGAGATCACACTCGGTTCTCGTAATCACAATCACTGGCTCTTCTGATTAATTCAAGACAATTAGTATTAGCTTGTTATAAATTATTTATTTTCTAAGCATGCGCAGTACTGCATTACCGTCTTGATTAGAGGGTTGCTTTTTAAATTTGCTGTTGTCTTGCGATAGTAGAGTGGAGCGTGCAGAAAGTGAAGAGCTGAGATGGTTCGGTCAGAGGTAAGGCCAATCACGGACTTTTAGTTTTTCTTCCGACAGGGTATCTACGAAAGCTGGATAATGAAACTTAATTGTAAGTGCTATTTTTGCTGTGCTTTACTGACTCTTCCCTCATAAGCCTTTCGTCTTACTCTCTATGTTAACAGCTTTTAAAAAAGCACAGTTGCCCTACGTCGCCGTGATTCATTTCCTAAGCCAGAGTATAAACAGAGGTACTTGCGCCCATCCAAGCTACTGTTTCGTGGCCATGTTGCAGGATGTCAGCTACGCCAAAGGTTGTTCCGTGGATCATATTGTTGATCCGTTGTCGATGTTGCGACTGATAATTTGGGTCATCTTGAATTTATATTTGTTACTTATTTTGGATCCAACTGTAGCCAGGAACTCTGTTGCTCCCAAACCCGACCTAAGTCGGTTTAGATGAACCCATGATTTCCCCGGGAAGGTTACAGCCTGAAGTGTCCTAAAATCGTCCTCGGCTTTCTCTTTCTTTCCTTTTTTCTTTTTCCTTTTTCCTTTTTCTTTCTCTTTTTGGTCTCGTTTTCAATTTCTTTTTCATCGTAGTATCGCGTTTCTTTACCACTTGTCTTCCTGTTGGTCCACGTAAGCTCTTTCCTTTGTCTGCCCTATTGCTTGTGCCCTCTTTACTTTCTACTCCGTGCTTTTTCTTCTCCGTTTTCTACTGCCTCCGTTCTGCTTTTGTTCTTGTGCCAATCGTGCTTGTCTCTAGCGCCCGTTGTTCCCTCTCGATACTCTCAAAAATCTGTCCAGCACACTTCTTCTGTTTCGTGTCTTTGCTGTGTTCCATACATCTCCTTGCTCTCGGT
The DNA here is from genome assembly GCA_010016025.2 of Alatinidae sp. Z8VKAUB7J3. NCBI lineage: Eukaryota > Metazoa > Cnidaria > Cubozoa > Carybdeida > Alatinidae > Alatinidae sp. Z8VKAUB7J3. The sequence continues at coordinate 146,561,119 of JAAAKM020006971.1, read as the reverse complement.
CACGTTTCCCCATATTCTTACCCTCAGTAGAATGAGAGCTTGAGGTAACATCTTTCTACCATTTTCAAAAGCCATTACAAAGAGAGATTTGTGTGATGCATGTAAACAGAATTTTGGATTCACAAAGATACCTTTGTACATAAAATTTTGGGAAAAGTTTGGAAAAAGTTGGGAAAAGTTGGGAAAAGTTGGAGAAAAAGGACTTACTGAATCCAAATTTCTGTTTACAGACGGCCAGGTGCCCTTCTGAACGAGAAACGTGGCCTTGTCTTGACGTAGATATGCTGTTTCTTATGAGAACATGTTTTGCTCTTTACGAATTATTGCCCTCTGATGCTGATGTGTTCATTGTAGGACAAACTTGTTCCAACTGTTGTTTGAATAGGCCCGTTTGTGACCGTCAAAGTAGGGGGCCCCAGTATATGTTTATTAAAGTAAGCCTAGTTTAAGGCCATGAATAGGCCTTATTTGCGGCCTAATAATAAGACCTATTGGTCGCCATGAAGAAGGGTCCTATTTGTGGGCGTTACAGTCAGTTTTCTACGGACTGTCCCAGTACGTGTTTATTAAAGTAAGCCTAGTTTAAGGCCATGAATAGGCCTTATTTGCGGCCTTATAATAAGCCCTATTGGTCGCCATGAAAAAGGATCCTATTTGTGGGCGTTACAGTCATTTTTCTATCGCCTGTCCATTTTGTTTTGGTTCCGACCAAGGCTTCCTTATTATCGCGGATTACGGGCTTTTGAGATAGCGAACGATAACATTGACTTGCGTACATAAGTCAGCTGCTGTCGCTTCCCTTAAGAGCAGTAATGACCCCGTATCAGCCCATCTAGTAACTGCTTATGGTTTGGAATGTTTTCTTACAAATGAGCGCTTTCCTTTACAAGTCAAACAAGCTTCGTATATATTCACGTGATCGCAGTCTAGCAGGTC
>JAAAKM020006971.1:146515018-146560083 GCA_010016025.2 Alatinidae sp. Z8VKAUB7J3 | reverse complement strand
TTTCTTACAAATGAGCGCTTTCCTTTACAAGTCAAACAAGCTTCGTATATATTCACGTGATCGCAGTCTAGCAGGTCGGATGTCTTCTGATGTAACCGAATACAATCCCTCTAAGCAACACAAGTCTATTTCGAGGAATGGCAGTTGCCGTACAATTAGGTGTTCTCTAGAAAAAATGTTGATTACAAAAAAATAGTGTCAACTGCTTGTGGTACAGTTTGTTTGCCGAAAGCCAGGTGTCACGGTAACCCGTTTTTAAACTAAAAGGGCAGATCGAAGATGGCGGGCTAGTATAACGAACGTAGAACTCGATTTGTTGTAGACGTCCTTTCAGAAAATGTTCCATGACGTTGTGTTTATAAGACTTTGACACAAGATCTCAGAGAATGTAAGGAAAAAAATCAAGGAATTTTTATGGTGGATTGTGCTGGGAACCGTAAAAATAATAAATTGAAGAATAACCAGGTATATTAACAAATGATTAAAAAGAATTGCCTAATAACGAATTCACTTATATTACGAAGCCGGTTGCAAAGTGTAACACTTCGTCATAATGATAAGCCAGTAGTTTTTTAACCTTCTAGTACAATACAAATTTAAATTCTGCTTTTCTTGATCCAGTTAGGTTATTGGCTTTTAACATGTGTCCTTTTCATTTTTTTTCCTATCCTTTATTTCAGTTAATTATCTTGCAACTTAGATATTTCGTAGGCGATTTGTTCGGAAATTAATTATATATTTCGTTTGGTAATTTGTCATTTAGTTATCCAGTTTGTTAGATAGTTCCTTCATTAGTTATAAATTTCGTTTGGTAATTTGTTATTTAGTTATCCAATTTGTTAGATAGTTCCTTCTTTAGTTATAAATTTTGTCAGGTGGTTCGTTCGTTAGTTATAACGCACTTTAGGTAGATAGTTTGTAAGTTAGTTAGATATTTTGTTGAGTAACTCGTTCGTTCGTTATAAAGTTCGTTAGGTAGTTCGACTCTTAATTGTGTCGTTCGCTCGTTCGTAAGGTATGTATTTTCTTAGGTAGTGCGCTTGTTAGTTAGTTAACTAGTTCGTAAGGTCGTTTTTTCGTTAGTTACGTACTACTACGTTAGGTAGTCCATACATTACGCAGATTTTTTTAGGTAGTTCGTTTGTTAGTTATGTAGTTGGTTTCTTAGTTATACAGTTCGTTCGTTCGTTTGTTCCGTATATGATTTCTTAAGTAGTTCGTTTATTAGTTATTTAGTTGGTTTCTCAGTTAGCTATACAGTTCGTTTGTTCATACGTTACGTAGATATTTTTAGGTAGTTCGTTTGTTAGTTATAAAGTTGGTTTCTTAGTTAGTTATACAATTAGTTCGTTTTTCGTTCGTTCGTTAGGTATGTATTTTCTTAGATAGTGCGTTTGTTAGTTAGTTAACTAGTTCGTAAGGTCATTTCTTCGTTAGTTACCTGCTACCTTAGGTAGTTCGTGCGTACGTTACGTAGATTTTTTTTAGGTAGTTCGTTTGTTAGTTATGTAGTTGGTTTCTTAGTTATACAGTTCGTTCGTTCGTTTGTTCCGTATATGATAATAAGAAAGGAAGAAAAACCACAGAATGGTCCACAATTAATTACAAAGTAGAGTCTATCAATTATGAAAATAAGTAAGTTTTACAACGATGCCATTGGCATTCAATCTGTTGGAGTTGATATTTACAAATTATAAATCAGAAGTTGTGTTATCTTTACTCTGCTAATGATGTAACTAAATAAACTGTTTAACCGTAGACTAATTTTTAGGGTGTCTAAAGGAATAATAAATAATCAATTATATTTGCAGAAATATTTACTTACATGTTCTTTGAAAAACCAAATTTTGAAGTTTCAATCACTTGTCTACTCGCAGGATGTTCATTGTCTCTTTGTACAGCCTGAAGAAAAAAAACATAACAGAAAACATTTCTTAAACAAAATATACTAGGATATTTAAATTGCAAACCACTTTCACTAAAAAAGTCACCCGGCTTTGTAGTGAAAAGATTCCTAAAAACAAGTGAGCAATCTGCAACATGTAACAACCAGAAAATATCAACTAAAAGTAATTTAGAGCTGTACGATATCTACCCGAACCAAATATTATCTGCAAGAGGCAATTTTTGTAACCCAACTAATTAAGTATTAATTAGAATTTGATAATCTCTTGCTGTTTGTGGGATATTTGATATTTCCCATGACATTCCATTTTGATGGAAATGGAACGTAAAAATGATAACATATACACAAAAGGTAAATAAGGCCTTGAAATCATTTGTTTTTATCTTTATTTGGATTCCTTGACCCCATTTGTCAAAATATTGTATATTTTACTGATGTTTTTGATGTTATTCATATGTTAGTATGTGTTCCACTCAATTTCAAAGATAGAAAAGGAGTAGAATATGAAGAGTGTGCAGAGGGTAAATAGATGTGTGCCAACATTCCTCTTAATTGTTCTCGTTTACTCTTGAATTCCTTATAGAAGGGGTTTTTTGAATAAACGGAAGGGGTAGGAAAATGACTCAACATGTAATAGACGAAAAGTGTCAAGAATGAAGTCAAGAATCAAATGTTTAGAGTTAACTGCAACTTCCTAAACGTAGGGAAATACAACACAAACAAGAGTAAGTTATTCGAAGTCATGACAGTCTCCTACATGTCATCCCAGATTTTAAAAATGATCAATGACAGTATTATTGCTAACATCTGTAATGTGCATCTTCACTCTTCTTTGAGCCTCGTAAAAGGACACCTTCGTCTTTTTAATGTGCGGTTTTCATATTTTAATAAAGACATTTTCTACTTGCCCGCCAAAGTACCTCCTCAAAAATTTGTCATGGGTGGGAGATTATTACTACAAAAATAATAGGAGGGGGGTTGGAATAAGAATGTCCTGGGTGGAATATTTTCGAAAAATTAATTAGCGGGGGGAAATGACGTCTATTAGCCAAGAGTATCTTATCTCATTTAACTGATCTTCTTCTTTTTATTTGCCTCCGTCCAATTATTATAATTTTCACTTCCAGATATCCCAGATGCCTATAGGGCTTTATTAATAACAAATTAGAATGTAAAAATGTAACCCACCCGAGAGTACAGATTGCCATTTGATTCAACCGAGGACAGCACATGAGTAGATAATGAGTAATGAGTAACAATGTGTATCTGGACCTAAAAGAGAAGTAAAGTACAGACCATTTCAAACTTGAGAAAACAAAATAAAACACATCATCACACCATTATTACAATTATTATAATGACAATCCTTGTGATTGCAAACACTATTATGAATTAACGAGTCAAATAAGAAAGACAATTATTATTTTTATTAGCGTATTTCTTTGTTTTCGTAAGACCCAAAACCTTCAATGCTACTATAAACATTTTCGATGGCGAGATTTGTTCTTTCAAGATGACTGCAATGTCGTATTCACTATCGATGTAGACAAGAACTGAAAATCCAATATTTTTCACTACGGATTGGAATGAATATTGTAAGATTAATCCTTTTGAGAAGTAGAAGGGAAAGTGTTGCTCTTGTTCTTTCGTAGTTAAAGTCACGATAATACATACAGCTTCGCTTCCGTCCAATATCCAACATTGCACACACAGACCTTCAATAAGCCATAATTCGGGAAGGAAAGGGAGAATAATCTGCGCTGCATTCAACGGCATCATTTTGTTGTCTTATTAGACCAAGGATACAAGAACAGTGAGCCAACAAGTCAAGAATAATTTTTAAAAAGAGTTTGGAAAGTTCAAGGTTCGTATAAGAGTTTGAAATTATCATTAAAAATATGTTGTCGCACATTAAAGCGTAGTTCTGTCGAGCATAGGAATGAATAAGAACTTGCCTCTTTCAGTATATGCCTTTCTCCTTTTCTGCTGCTTTTCCTCTCTTTCTTTCGGTGTTCCTTAAAAGAAAAATTCAGCCAAGCAAAGAACTTTACGTCACTGAAGTTACGTCACTAAATATTACAATCCCAGAATGCATTGTGAGAAGTCATGTGATCAAAGAGCGCGCTTTTTGTGCCACTTCCAAACTAATCTGAAAATGACCGCCAAAAATGTATGTCTAAAAAAATTGAATCTGGTAACTGAATTATGGAGGTAAATCCAATTATGAAAATATAACAGGTTAAATTTGAATGAGAGGGTAAACGAACATGAAATGACTAGCAAGGGAAAAATTTAGAAAATATTAAAAGTAGTCCAAAATTTATAAAAAATCAGCTACTCATAATAATGTAAAAATGCGGCCTTTATAATGTCAAAATTGTGTTACAACTATTTAGTTAAATATTACCATCTTTATTATTTTGATTATACAGTGAAACACTGTTTCAAACTGTATTGTATAGCCTTTGACAATACTATACTATCGCAAACAAATTGTGGTTTTTTGTCGAAATGAAATCTTCACTTACTTTGCTCTAGAAAATCCAACTTTGGTAGCTCTCAAATTTTCCATTTGCCCACTTCAAATATACCACTTTTGTCTTTTGCTTTGTAGTACAGCCTGAAGAAAAAAGGAGAACGCTGTGTAATTTACATTTTTAGGTAGCAAACAGTGAGGAATATACATATGCGATTATATGTAAGAGCAAAGCAATAAATTGTAGGGAAGGTAAACTTTGTTAATATGTTAAAAAATAATGGAAAAATTCAAGAGTGATATATAAAGGAAGTAAAACCACCTGTATACTGTCTGTCGTATTTTAAATGATAGAAAATGTTAGATGAAAGCGATTTGTTGCCATGCTTTCTATAGAGTTGGAATATTCTCAGAGTTACAAATTCACCGTAGCCAAACTACTGTATTCATTCACTCGGCAAGATAATGCGATAAACCAAACCGAAAATTTATACATGATATTTTGAGTTTCTTTCCAGTTTGTCACTATTCTAAGAATATAACTGTCAGTCACAATTGAAACAGCCTATTTTATTCGATAAATATTGACGTTTGTGGTTGTGCTTGATTAAACATCGGGTCACTGCTAATCTTTTCTTCTGTCAACACTTAAATGTTCACTTGAAATTAATTCAAAAAGATATATTTCATTTCCAATAGTTTGAAATCAAGTGAAAATTAATGTTTACCTTCAGACTATGTGCTTTCTCTGCTCTCTTTTATTTTCTTTTGCCTTTTATTCTTACTGGTTTTTTCTCAAAGTTTTGCAATTTTATACAGCTTACAGCGACGGCGGCTCCTCCTCTAGTCGAGAACAACTTGCAGAAAAGCAGACAGCATTACTGTATGAAAGTAATCACTTCATGTGCACCAGGTCGGCATGGAAAGGTTCTTTTCACATGACATCGTAGAAAAGACTTCTTTTTCTTCCTTTTTGATATCTGGAATTTCTCAATTCTTGTTTGTGCACCCAACTGTGTCTGTAAATTCTGTCGAACTGAGAAACGACAAAGCGCGCCAATTTTCATTATTGCAAGGAGTGTCTAAATCACATGACTAATTCATTATCAAAAGCTGCACCCTGATTGGTCTAAATATGGACAATTCATATCTTTGACAGTTACCATTTATCTTTGATCCTGGTAAGGTGATCTTTATACTATGAATTTATTGCAGAAAATAAGGCAACTAGTTTGAACTTTGTAGAACTAAGCATGAATACTATCAACGGGGTTTGATTCAATATTAAAACGCAAAATTGCAACTGTGAACATCCTCCAAATATAGCAAACGTTACAGTCTAGCATACGATATGAAGTTCCAAATTCTCACTACTTCCGCCTTTTATTAAATTTTATTTGTTTATTTAAATTGCTGCTATAGCAGAAACCTCAAATTTGTTTTTAAAAAATATCAAATTAAGAATTGTATTACACCTTTCCAAAGTACCTGCCCACCATAAGAATTGGGGATGATAAATTACCAAATCCTAAACTTGGCAATATTAAATGAGTTAATGCAAAACCAAAGTTGCTAGAGTTGTAACAAGGAACGATGCTGTTGAGAAAACACTACACAGTTAAGAGGGTAGACCAGTAGGGTCGGAACTTGGCTGGAATCAAGGAACCGAAATGACGAAACCGAAATAAGAAAATACAATGTACAGTTGTGAATTAAGAAACATTTATGTAAATTTTAGCATTGATGTAGTGACTTTAAATCAAAGTACAGTTTTTGTAACGACCTCATCGACATTTAACTTTCTTCTTGTTTGGATCGCATGATGAGAACTTAGAATTTCGACTAAACTAAACTCAACTCTGGATTCTTGTTATTGCAATTTTTATCCTGTTCTCATGAAACCCAAGTTTCTTCCATTCTGTCCATACTTAAGTGAAAAAAACATATAGTGCTGATTCCCTCTCATTGCCGGATGTACTTTAAACATTTACAAGGCACGGAGAAGGTATTGGGCTACACTTTGCCCGACCACAGGAATAAATCATGAGAGTTATAGAGTCAAGTATAGGCACGCAGCCAAGGGCGGGTGCGTGAGGGCTGTGCGAGAATTCACGAGACGAGGAAGACAAGAAGTCTAAGTGTTTTAAATGCGATTTTGAGCCTCCTAGGGACTCTGAAAATTCAAAATTTCCACAGTCGACAAAACCGTGGTGGGATTGCCTGGAAGGAAGAACGGGAGGGAAAGGTTTCGTTTGGAATTTGCCCGCCCATCAAAATTTGACTGGCTGCGTGGTTGGTCAGATATGACGAAACCAAGAAAGGAAATACAATTTACAGTTGTGAATTAAGAAAAATATGTGTAAATATTAGCATTGACATAGTGACGTTAAATTAGGGTACAGTTTTTGTAACGACCTTAGCTATATTCAATTTTCTTCTCGTTTGGATCGCAAGATCAGAAACGTCTTTCGAAATTTGAATTAATTTAACTCTGGATTATTGTTATCAAGTTTTCTATCCTACTCTCATGATCCTAAGTTTTACGGTCCATTATCAAATGAAACAAAAATATAAGGTGCTTTTCCCTTTCTGTGGGCCGGACGTACTTTAAACATTGACAAGACACAGCTGATCAAACCAAAAGGTTAGTGGGCTTCACTGCTTCACTTGGGTGACGCTAGGAATGGATCTCCCTAGCCATATAGTGGGAAAGGTGGAGTAACCGTCGGTTCTTTTCAGCCTCATATACTGTAGCCCTACAGACAGAACCCAATATTGGTGGAATGGTGTGAACTTTTTTTTCTTTCTTTTTTTTCAGGCTTCTTATTGTGACAACAATACAGTAACTATTTACAGAATACGACTATATTTACAGAAGCTGAATGGGGAGGGAAGAAGCCTAGGGCTTATGATATCTCCCTCCCAGAGCTACCTTATTCCTTTCAAATTTCGTCTCCCTTTGATTTTCGAACCAAAGGGGGGGAAAATTAAAGGGAGCAAATTGGAGGGTGAGCAGGGGGGGGGCGAAAATTAAAGGAAGTAAAAATCAATATTTAAAGTTCAGGCGAGGGCGAAATTAAACATGTTGACCTTTTCTGCAAACCTTTGACATCTCTTGACGTTATTTCCAACAATTCGAGCAATAGCACATCCCCTTGAAGCAAACAAATGGAAAACGGCTATACACTATTAAACCGGAAATGCCCATTGGACCATAATGTCCTTGGTTTCGTGGTAGAAATATTTTGAGCATTTGGTAGAAAATACTGTCCTGACTATGTCGTTGCCACCACATAACCAAGGCCCTTTTAGCTTCGGGTTTAGCCACGTATAAGCTTCACAATGATACTATATTGAACACATGACCATTTAACAGAGAAAGATCTAATAAAGCCACTGTATTAAGTACTAAAATTTGGAGGGTGTAACAAACCCGCAAAATGGAGTTTGGGGGCTCCAAAGTAAAAATGAATTCCATCTTTCAAACGACCATCAACTCACGTGAGAAGTAAGTAGACCTAATCAACAGGCCTAACCTTAGGCTTACCTTAACAACACTAGGCCTATACATTATATAAATTAAGTACTGAATCTAACACTCTTTGACGTAGAGTAAGCTCGTTAACAGACAGCAGAGTTGGCTGGCTCTTCAACATTGAATTTTTACCTCAAAGTTAAAGGGTATGCGGGAAGTTGAACCTGAATTAAAGGTCGCCTCTCATTTCAAAACACCACAGTTACTCGAGCTTAAATTCTCGCTACCTGTTGCCAAATTAGACCTAAAACAATTCCGAATACAAAATCTGTAAGACAAACTTCCTGTTATGGCGTGATGATCTATCCTACATGAGTAAACAAGTATATTGGAAGGTGTCATTAGCATGGTAACCCAGTGAATGAACCTAATTAAATCGAGTTCAAAGAATCGCAAGTGACTCGAAATACAATTGTAGGCCTATTTGATCATGTAAACACTAATTGTGTGGTCCTTTGGTACGTGATATGATACTCGAATTTCTCGTAGTTGACAAAATGTTTAATGTTTTTCTTTAAAAAATGAGCTTGAGATTCTTGAATGACCAAACAAACTACACAACAAGCAAGTCGAGCATCACACAATTAACTTAGTGAAAACTTGGATATTCAAATCCAGGAACGCATCCGTAGAAAGCTAGTTCAAGGATGGATCAGCATAGCTCTGGACACTTGCAACAGTGATGGTTCTTGACTATAGTTAGGGGTAAAGGGCAGGAAGTCTCAGAGTGCAGTGACAACTTTGTATATGTCCGCTACAATGGGTTACAGTATGATCATCATCAAACAACAAATCGTTGACATGTTTCCAGAATTTTATCAAATCAAAATCACCTACCAGTTTCCTGATCCCAGGATGCAGACTCTTTGTGCAGCCATCCTCAATCTATTTGCAGGTTCGGCTCAGATTGTTTGGGGAGTAATTCTGGTACGGGATGGTCGATGATGGAGCACGCGTCCCTGTGATCAGCTGTGTAGCATTGAATGGCGCCGTTTGGATTTCTGTTAATAGTCGCATAGTACAACCACAATTAGCCCAAATATAACCGAATGACAGCCCAATCTCAGCCTATAACAGCCCAAGTTACAACATATTTTAGCCCAATTCATTGTTCGAATATACCGGAAGCGACATTCGAATTCCAAAGAATTGTTTGTAAACATGACAACTTCGTACTGTAGTTTTCATGGGAACGCTGATCATAGTACGATGGCCATACCAAGAGCGGGGACGGAAGGACCCTAGCCCCCCTCATAATAGCAGCCTAACCTTTTTCTTTCTTAATATTTGATGTTTTGAAGTAAAATCCGTACTAATACGGAGGTAGTATACTACCTACCCTAATTAAGACATACCGTATACCTCTGCGTTTTGATCCTATGAAAGTTCAGCAGCTGCAGAAAGCATCTTGAATTGAGAGGAAATTTTTTGGGAAGGGAGGGGGTGGCTTTAGTGATGTCGCACTTTTACCAAACAAACATGTTTTATCAGTAGTTCACTTTCTCTGGCATAAAGACATACTCGTCTTCCTTCTTCTGCATCCCTTTCTAGTCAAAACTCGCACTGTTCATAACTCACATTGTAAAATACATAGTTGTAAAGAATAATTCAGTAGTCTTCCTTAGCCTGCCCTCTCCACGGCCACTTAAGACCTCTTCCACAAGGTTTGTTCGGGAACTCAAACTCCAAATAACTGACCTTTGGTAGCGTCCTGTTGCACCTCAATCAGAATTTCTGCTCCCTGTAACCTGTCAAAGGGAAGATCCCTTTATGACCCACTGGACATCTTTTGGCACAGGTCACCAGAGGCAGTGCAAAGTTCTTCGTCATTAAATCAAAAACGCCATGATCAGTGATTCTTTAATCCCGCGTATGCAAAAACTAGTACAAGAGGAGTTTTTCTCTGGATCATACGGAAGTTCTTGATAAAAACTTGAAAATGTCGACTTTCTGTTCTAATCACAAAGAACAAAATCATCAATCACAATCTGTGCAATTACACCACAAACCATTGTTATGGGCAAAGAGAAATTTTGGATGTCATGGTATTTAATGAGCGAACTACACTCTTTTTAAAATAAGAATAGTGGAAACTTATACTAGCCCCAATATTTATAACAAATATCCATTTCGTTCTTGAATAAGTTCTTAAAATGTCTTTAATTTTCCAATCTGATCTCGTTGTGAAGGAACATAGCTAAAATACATATTCGTGTCATTACAGGGAAATAGTCTAACGAACGAAAAATTTTAGCAAGCATATCACGAAGAATCAAGTCATAGTCTACTTCATGTAGTTGTGTGTCACATAAGTCGCGGCTGACGAATATTCTTATTACCTTCTTAAAGTTGCAGTTGTTTTGAGCTAGAATATTCATATGAGCATATGGCAGGGGCAGAAATGGAAGGGCAACAGGCAGAGTCGGATCTAGCAATTATTTGTAGGGGTTGGTAGGGGATGGGGGGACTTCAAAGAGGTCGATTTCAACAATGGACAAAAAGAATTGTTCGAATTTTCATATGGCATAACCTCTTAGTCACCTACATCCACATTGCTATACGAAACATTCATAAACCAAAACAAACTACCCAAATCAGCCTATTTTTATTCAGAATGACAAAGCTAAATATTCAGAGGATAAATCGGTAGGGGCAAAAGCCTAGCTAGCCCCCTGGACCCGCCACTGGCTCAGGATAAGAAGAAGACGGAGGGAAGAAATATAAAGTTGTTACAATAAAAATTCGAAATCTCCCATCTTTTTATGTCTTCGTGGAGAAGGCAGACTACAGATTGATTCAGATACATGTACTATAAAACGCATTCCCAACCAAAACGTACCACCTTGCCATAACACCTTCCAAAACAAAGCACGACAGTAACAGATGCTTAAAGGAATTTGAACCAATAATTATCTCCTCTGAATGTTTATTGCCACTTTAACAGATCTCACATACATTACCAATCTGTTACTTCCCATAAAGCTTTCATTTGGTTAACACCGTTAACCAACATGGAAGAGAGTCATTGAGCGTCCTCAAAACTGGCCTCTTTGTAGCTTCCTTCTATCTCGCATTCGAATGAAAATAATTGAGACGTCTTAGAAATATATCAGTTTGACCCTCCCGTGATAACGCTCTGCTTTGGCTTGTTTGAAAGTCAGTATAAACGATTGGTTAAGCAGTTAATTCGTAATTAAAGGGAAGAGATTTTCAAGTCCCACGTGAGCATAGGCGCACGGTCACATGGACTGAGGGGGGCTTCAGCCCCCTAGTTTGTTAAAATGTTATATTTTGGGGGGGAAAAAAATTTTCGGGCCCTTTCATAATTCCTTAATAAGAAATAAAAATGAAATAAGTCTTACCAGCCCTCTGAATTGGCGTCGGCATTCCTGCCGAACTGAAGTCCTTTTAGTCTATACATGTCCCAATAATTTTCGGGCAAATGTATACTTTTTCGGGAAAATAATCCACAGACCCCCCAATAATTTTCGTCCGTTGCGCCTATGCGCGTGAGCAAATTGCACTATGCTATTATTGATAAAAATGTGAACTGTATTATCCCTCTTCATATCAAGTTATGAAATTGGGACGCGGTTGCGATGAGAATCATCATATAAACTCCTTGGCTGTTATGTGTCTCTGCTTCCCATGGAATACGTCAGTAAATATCATTATCAGCAGGCCTCATCTGCAAAGCAAATGTTGGTTGGAATGCGTTATCGTATGTGTCTGACACTAGGTCTCCTCGTAAATTCTATATTCTACTTTAATGCCCACCTGAATATATTATTTGTCAAAATTTTAGTATGCTAAAGTAATCAAAAGATTGTTGTTTAAATAATAATTTTAATGTTGCGTTGATTAACGGATTTATTTTGCTAAACGTTTCCGCCATACACTGATCACAGCAATTGCGTGGAGTGGACTGAGAAAGCTGTTACGGTGGATTTGTAGGAAACGAGTATACTAAAAGACGTCGTAGAAAATAACCTTTACGAGAGCGACACCTTTTCTGCCACTTGTGTTATTGAAAAAGGCGGAAATTGTAAACAAATTCTTTTTTGCGACAGAGTACTGTCTGCTTAGTTTTCTTAGATAGATAAACATGTAGGCCTACAAGTTTTTTGGTTTTCTTTGTAAATATGTCTTGCAGTGATAGTACATTCCTTGGTTTAACTACAGTCAGGGACTTTAGCTTGAATTTCCCTGCTACAGCATGTATGTAAAAATTATACGAAGATAATGTTTAAGAGATATATGCATCCAATCATACTATTGAAGGAAATACCCTCGTATTTTACAAGGCGAATTTGGCAATGGGGACATAACTGCAGCAGATACCCGACGATGTGACGGTCCAAGGTGCAAGATCGGTATTTGGCCGGTTTTTCTTCCCAGGAAAAGGAGCCACAATTTTGCCAGGTTCCGCAAGTTAAACAGCGCTATATTTCTGTACGTTTGCTAAGGAATCTTAGGAGTAATTGCTATCGTAGCGGCCATCACGTTTCATCTTCTTTCCGAAGGTTAGTTTCCTCATTCTTACAATTTGGCGTATTCTCTCCTATTTTCTACAGCTTTCCAAAAAGCTCCCAGTGCGAGTGTACTTCATGAAGTCATCCGTTCACGTTTGTCACCGCCTGCCAATTGTTCTTCTGCTTTCAATTGTTCCTTTAACAATAAGAAGCCTACGGCTAACACACTTTGATCGCGTTAGTGTATGAAACATCACATTCTTTCTATTATAAGATTGCATATTTAAGTGACATATACTAGTCAAAAACTGAAATGATAATCTAGTGCTCTCTTTCTATTATGAGAATTCTTCAAAAACATTTTTGTGCCCCAAAACAACTAATCCATTGACCGTTGTTTTCGTCTGAAGTTCTGTTACAATAAGTCATTTTTTATGCAAGACACTCTCTAAATCCAGCTGCAAGTTCACTGACCACTGTCAAGGATTTATTATTCCTGCTAACGTACATGTGAATAAGGGTTTAAAAGTACAAGGAAGTCTGATCAAATTAGTCTGCATTTCGAAAACAAATGAAAGTGTAAACACATTCTTTTGTCGACGAAGTGCCTGCTTCTCTCTTGTGATAAAGTCGGTTTCCAAAGGGGCAAAATGAACTGGTGATAGGGCTTTAGCCAGTACCCAAATCGAATCCTCTTGGTATTTCTAAGCACAGGTTAGTTTTCAAGGAAATGCTATCCTATTATCGGGTTTATTTTGGGATCTGTTGACTTGGTTTTGTTTAGACGACTCGGTAAAATTTTCGAAACTTTACTGTGTTTACTAATGAACGCCTGTACGCGTTATGTGAATCTGCCCGGTAACTTACGCGACGTATGAACCTACATACTCTCTCGTTCAGAGACAACGGAATTTGAAAACCTCAGTATGACAGGTAGTTCTTCTTTTTGGGCTACAGACAGCACTTCTTGGGTGATCTTGTATCTTGTATCTTGATCTTGTACGATTAATCATTGTAGAATTGTTAACTGTCTTTATTTGATACTGATTTTCATGTTCATTTGAAAAGTGCAGCACAAACAAGAATTTTGTGAACAATAGTTGAATTCAAAACAAAGCATCTTTTCATCATGATTCAGGAACAGGGTAATAATGAAATGGTCAGTGGGTAGGTGGGTGTTTTCTGAATAGGGTTTTCCCATTTACTACACAGTGGGTCTTCCCACTTACAACCGACTTGTGAATGAAGACTTTTAATGCTAGTCTTGGTAAGACGCAGACGCTGTATCTAATAGTCAGGGGTACCATAAAGAAGAGAGTTAGCATTGTTCCGACGTGACCTAATGAAAGCATGAATCGTATCAACGCATTTCACGATGTATCTTATTTGTATGACAATCGATCGTTGCACCTTGGCATTACCTGAAGACGTACTGGTACGCATGCAATGGGGAGTGATCCTTTTATGAAATGATATATGGTGTTAAATCATATGCATTTTTGGTGGTCACAGATTTTGGAAGGGAAATTGACAGGTTTAGTGAACCAATTAATTGAAATCGAATTTAATTAAACTTTGCAATTTAGAGTGTGCCAATGACTGACAATTACTTATCGTATTAGTTTTATTTCAATATGGCTTGGGAAACCATAAGCCTGAAGACCAACATTAACACTGTTTATGAAATTTTGCATCACATAATTATTTCAACAACTCAGCAAACTAAAACAATACGTCTTAAAATGAAACTTACTGTTATCTGTGTCACAAATCATCTGATCAATTAACATGTTGATAAGCAATGAATCCTAACAAAGACAACAATATGCAGATAAAAAGGTGACAATCATATCTCAAATTGATTGAAGACAACGATAAGACAATACTCTTAAGTACTTGTGCCGGCAACACTCATTCACTAAATATTGAAAAAATGGAGCTTATTGTTTTAAAAGGATCGGTAGATGCTTTGCTCTAAGATACCTTCTTCGTCTTTTGACACTATTGCCTGAGATTGTAGCCTTTTACTTCAGCCTGATTTATTGTCCACATTTACTAAATGGGTTTGTCTCCCAATTGTTTGGGTTCCATATTTGAAGCCACATATTGACAAAATATGTTTCCTCTGACTAAATGGAGCCTTCCATTTTTACTAAGCTATGCAACTGCACGGGCGAAGCATTGCTGCAACAAAGATATTTTGGAATAACCTTCCAAATGGCAGACTAAAACTATCACGCGGTAAGATTTAACAGTTGAATCCCAATTTATGCGCAGAAAGTCCCAGGTGAGGTCTTACCAGTGCCGTAGAAAGACATGCTTTCATGTTTCTCTCACGAGCTTCTAAAAACTTGCAAAAAGGCTTTTAACCCGAAAGCCTATGGACTAGCCTCCTGACAAAACAAGATATTGTGGTAATGTTCCACTCTTGAGAATTATATATTTCACTAGCAGAGGTACCCGGCGTTGCAAAGAGAGGGTACCTGGCCGAAGGTCACTATGCTCCCAAGTAAAGTTGTTCTCACACTAACAGTGACACCGATGTAAGTTCAAGAAAATGACTTTGTCGTATATTCATGACTTAGAAATATAGTATAAAGTAACAGGAAAGAAAAGCATCACATTCTTTCACCGCTCTACTTTGCTCAAACTTGAACTATCACTTCCTCGGGGCTTCCTAATACATGCCATTCTCTGTCTTGGGAGTAGATCAAGAAACCCGTTTCAATTTCAACTCTTCAGCATTCGACAAAGAGTTGTCTATGAGAAAAACATGCTGATTGAAGATACAACGCAACTACTTTCAAGACTGTCCCAGGGAAGTGTTGATGGACATACCAAACCTCAGTTTGGCAGCGAACTGAAGTCCTATGAATTCAAATGGCATGTCAGCAAGGATCACTGAGACTGCTGACTTTACTGTTTCGGGTGCGGGTATAATTTCCGAGTAACCTCCATTTCTATCTAGCTGCTAACACTACTTACAGGAAAGTCGAAGAAGACGGCAAATTGAGGCCCTTAAATTCAGGGCACACCAACCTTTGATTGACATACAATAGTTCCTTGAAGTCGAATTGGCATAAAAGTTTGTAACTGGTACATCAAATATGTCTCTTTTTCATGTAACTGCGTCTTACTTTCAGCACAGCACATGGCAGTAACTGCCAATCGTATCGAGCATTACGGTGCGATGAATTCAGAAGAGCACAGGGACCAGCTTCGGGAGACATTGCGTATATTCCATATTTCCCTCGGTTTCAGAACGTTTCTATAAGCCGATTTGTAATTGTTTAGCCTAATTCTGAAGGCTGTTTTCCTATGATTACTATATATTTAGTATTCCAACAGGTGGACGAAATGTTTAGTGTTGCAGTGTACTGGTCTTACTCTTATCTCGCAGGTGCGCTTTCCTAACCTGTCAGATAATTTGATAATCTCTATGATAATAGGGGAATATCATCTTCCCATACTGCGGGGAGCGACGGTCTCTTTTGATTCCAGAACAAGCTCAAGTCTCATAGGTTAATGCGTGTCAGATGAGGCTTTAAACGGGCTTTCTTTGCAAATTCAAGGTCATTACATACTATTGCTTTACTGTGAAACATTTTAACATCTGTATGTAGAACTATTAACTACTGTCTTATTGCAAATACTATCTATGTGTAATGTTATTGTAAGTTCGTAAGTTGTTATTATCCCCAATGGCACAAATGTTTGTATTTTGTAGACTTTGATATAATATTTCAGCATATCCAAGTGACTTGCAAAGAATACACGACAACGGTAATATCGAAACGTTGAAGAAAATGTGTATTTCTTGAGTTACATATATATATATATATGTAACTCAAGAAATACACATTTTCTTCAACGTTTCGATATTACCGTTGTCGTGTATTCTTTGCAAGTCACTTGGATATGCTGAAATATTATATCAAAGTCTACAAAATACAAACATTTGTGCCATTGGGGATAATAACAACTTACGAACTTACAATAACATTACACATAGATAGTATTTGCAATAAGACAGTAGTTAATAGTTCTACATACAGATGTTAAAATGTTTCACAGTAAAGCAATAGTATGTAATGACCTTGAATTTGCAAAGAAAGCCCGTTTAAAGCCTCATCTGACACGCATTAACCTATGAGACTTGAGCTTGTTCTGGAATCAAAAGAGACCGTCGCTCCCCGCAGTATGGGAAGATGATATTCCCCTATTATCATAGAGATTATCAAATTATCTGACAGGTTAGGAAAGCGCACCTGCGAGATAAGAGTAAGACCAGTACACTGCAACACTAAACATTTCGTCCACCTGTTGGAATACTAAATATATAGTAATCATAGGAAAACAGCCTTCAGAATTAGGCTAAACAATTACAAATCGGCTTATAGAAACGTTCTGAAACCGAGGGAAATATGGAATATACGCAATGTCTCCCGAAGCTGGTCCCTGTGCTCTTCTGAATTCATCGCACCGTAATGCTCGATACGATTGGCAGTTACTGCCATGTGCTGTGCTGAAAGTAAGACGCAGTTACATGAAAAAGAGACATATTTGATGTACCAGTTACAAACTTTTATGCCAATTCGACTTCAAGGAACTATTGTATGTCAATCAAAGGTTGGTGTGCCCTGAATTTAAGGGCCTCAATTTGCCGTCTTCTTCGACTTTCCTGTAAGTAGTGTTAGCAGCTAGATAGAAATGGAGGTTACTCGGAAATTATACCCGCACCCGAAACAGTAAAGTCAGCAGTCTCAGTGATCCTTGCTGACATGCCATTTGAATTCATAGGACTTCAGTTCGCTGCCAAACTGAGGTTTGGTATGTCCATCAACACTTCCCTGGGACAGTCTTGAAAGTAGTTGCGTTGTATCTTCAATCAGCATGTTTTTCTCATAGACAACTCTTTGTCGAATGCTGAAGAGTTGAAATTGAAACGGGTTTCTTGATCTACTCCCAAGACAGAGAATGGCATGTATTAGGAAGCCCCGAGGAAGTGATAGTTCAAGTTTGAGCAAAGTAGAGCGGTGAAAGAATGTGATGCTTTTCTTTCCTGTTACTTTATACTATATTTCTAAGTCATGAATATACGACAAAGTCATTTTCTTGAACTTACATCGGTGTCACTGTTAGTGTGAGAACAACTTTACTTGGGAGCATAGTGACCTTCGGCCAGGTACCCTCTCTTTGCAACGCCGGGTACCTCTGCTAGTGAAATATATAATTCTCAAGAGTGGAACATTACCACAATATCTTGTTTTGTCAGGAGGCTAGTCCATAGGCTTTCGGGTTAAAAGCCTTTTTGCAAGTTTTTAGAAGCTCGTGAGAGAAACATGAAAGCATGTCTTTCTACGGCACTGGTAAGACCTCACCTGGGACTTTCTGCGCATAAATTGGGATTCAACTGTTAAATCTTACCGCGTGATAGTTTTAGTCTGCCATTTGGAAGGTTATTCCAAAATATCTTTGTTGCAGCAATGCTTCGCCCGTGCAGTTGCATAGCTTAGTAAAAATGGAAGGCTCCATTTAGTCAGAGGAAACATATTTTGTCAATATGTGGCTTCAAATATGGAACCCAAACAATTGGGAGACAAACCCATTTAGTAAATGTGGACAATAAATCAGGCTGAAGTAAAAGGCTACAATCTCAGGCAATAGTGTCAAAAGACGAAGAAGGTATCTTAGAGCAAAGCATCTACCGATCCTTTTAAAACAATAAGCTCCATTTTTTCAATATTTAGTGAATGAGTGTTGCCGGCACAAGTACTTAAGAGTATTGTCTTATCGTTGTCTTCAATCAATTTGAGATATGATTGTCACCTTTTTATCTGCATATTGTTGTCTTTGTTAGGATTCATTGCTTATCAACATGTTAATTGATCAGATGATTTGTGACACAGATAACAGTAAGTTTCATTTTAAGACGTATTGTTTTAGTTTGCTGAGTTGTTGAAATAATTATGTGATGCAAAATTTCATAAACAGTGTTAATGTTGGTCTTCAGGCTTATGGTTTCCCAAGCCATATTGAAATAAAACTAATACGATAAGTAATTGTCAGTCATTGGCACACTCTAAATTGCAAAGTTTAATTAAATTCGATTTCAATTAATTGGTTCACTAAACCTGTCAATTTCCCTTCCAAAATCTGTGACCACCAAAAATGCATATGATTTAACACCATATATCATTTCATAAAAGGATCACTCCCCATTGCATGCGTACCAGTACGTCTTCAGGTAATGCCAAGGTGCAACGATCGATTGTCATACAAATAAGATACATCGTGAAATGCGTTGATACGATTCATGCTTTCATTAGGTCACGTCGGAACAATGCTAACTCTCTTCTTTATGGTACCCCTGACTATTAGATACAGCGTCTGCGTCTTACCAAGACTAGCATTAAAAGTCTTCATTCACAAGTCGGTTGTAAGTGGGAAGACCCACTGTGTAGTAAATGGGAAAACCCTATTCAGAAAACACCCACCTACCCACTGACCATTTCATTATTACCCTGTTCCTGAATCATGATGAAAAGATGCTTTGTTTTGAATTCAACTATTGTTCACAAAATTCTTGTTTGTGCTGCACTTTTCAAATGAACATGAAAATCAGTATCAAATAAAGACAGTTAACAATTCTACAATGATTAATCGTACAAGATCAAGATACAAGATACAAGATACAAGATCAAGATACAAGATCAAGATACAAGACTCCGTGAAAGGATTTACATTAACAAAGTCAAATCACTTAATATCCAAATATTTGGACATACTGAAACCAGTAACATATTTCAAGGTCCCAAATAGACAGGAATGGGGTGTTATTAAACCGGGGAAGTGGGCCATTTTCACCAAGCTCCATACAAAATACAAAATACAAAATACAAAATACAAAATACAAAATACAAAATACAAAATACAAAATACAAAATACAAATACAAAATACAAAATACAAAATACAAAATACAAAATACGTTTACGTTAGGATTTGTAGAGTAATTTACCTATCCCAAGGAAATACCTGGTTTCATTCAACCGGAGTCCCCATCTATGGCCATTGCATTATGAGTACAACGGCCTTAACATTCCGCCAGAGTGTACGTATTGAGCCTACAATGCAAGTGCCAAAGTACGATGCTCCCAGGATCTGCGGGTCAGTTTGATAGTTGATAGGAATGGGCATTGATTTAAAAGAGTCTTACGCTGCAAGTTATCCCCCGACGCACGCACACGACGTGCACCCCTATCAGAGGGGGATAAAATTGCACCACCTGCAAGTATAGCTGCCTTGCTGATAAAAGGAATTACGCTCGTTACTTTCGCAACCGACCAAGTAGTAAAACACCCTGGCAATTATTGTTTAAAAGAAATTAGACTGAGGTTGGGCAAGTCAAGATTTTGTAATGTCTCAATATGGAGCCCACTGCTTATCGTGGGCCTGTGATGGAAGACTCCAAGTAAATATATTGTATTACTTCAGCGTGGGAACTTTTGAAAACTATAAATACACTTTGGTTGGACAGGTGCTAAGTTAGTGTTGCCACAAATGAGCTTGTGTGTCGTTATCCAAAGAAAACTCAGATCTAATCAGATATCCCAGCACCGCAAACTAATCTGTTCACAATAAGCCGTTTACAATTCCTCAAATGACAATTAGCTACTAATTTTTTATATGATCCTAAGTGAGCGTCTTAGTGACATGAGGTTGGGTTGGTTTGACCGTAATTTTTTTGCGATTCCATATTTGGAAAACTAACTTGGACTAGTCTGTTAAACTTTCGAGTAACGTGTTAACGGAAATCTAATTCACATTACGCCGCAGTCAGGATTTATTGGAACCTGTGGTCTCACTTCGAAAGTGAGGGCCTAAATTTCCATTCATACCAGCCTCGTGATGAGCTTTGTGGAATTAGGTTCGAGTTGATCTACGTTGCCGTCCGGTTATTTGCCTTGACGGACTGTATTCTTGTACCGCGATGGCCAGAGAGAACAACAAAACACTCCCTTGACTTCGGTGCGGAGTATAAGTGACAAGTGCATGTTCTCAGGCATGAGTGTGTAAGCGTGTAAGAGTGTATAAGTATGTGTTTTTGGGACATTGGCGAAGCCTTTTATAAATGTAGAATTCTTTGAAAGACAAATGATCCATGTCCAAAGACAAGGGACGTCATGCACAACATCCGGGCATCTGGACATGTAAACTGTTCTGTATCGGACGACTTTCGGACAATTTACGTCAGGGAAATTAATTCTGTCCTAGACTTCAGGTTTGGAGCCGTCATAATCTATTTACGGCCGTCCCGAATCTAATGTACAGAGACTACTATCACACATACCCCTTAAAGGAAAATTATTCGATTACATGAGAATTTTTTCTGTCAAATTGCAAATATGTGAAGACGCTTAGTAGGTACTTACAAAATATACTAAATATGCACGTCTGAGATATAAGGACAACCAAAAACCTATATGTTTAGATATAAAACTAACTTGATACACGAGAAAGAGCGTCTGCAATAACATTATCCTTACAATGAACATGCTTAATATCCAAGTTCAGTAGAAACAGACTCCATCTTAGTAGACGCTGGTTCTTACCCTTCATCCTGTCGATAAACTTAAGGGGGTTGTGATCCGTAAAGACGACTGTCGGATACAAACCAGGGGATAGGTAGACTTCAAAGTGTCTGAGCGCCATCAACAAACTGAGAATGCCCTTCACAATTGTACTATCTAGTAACCTTTTAGCAAACCGAACTTGCTAGGAATCTAGCATTACCAATTCGGTCAACACAATCATCGATACGAGGAATGGGATACGAGTCACTCTTGGTCACTGCATTGAGTTTCCTGCAGTCTATGCAAAACGTTTGAGGGCAATCAACTAAAACAAAAGGGGAGCTCCACTAACTCTGACTAGGCTCGATGATATCATTTTGCAGTATGTAATCGATTTCCTTTCTAGCAAGTTCCAATTTGTATGGATTCAGTCTATAAGGACATTGCTTTACGGGTGTCGCACCTTTGATATCCATATCATGTGCAGCGAATGATGTTTTGCTTGGACCTAGCACAATTTTAAAATATCCCCCCCCCCCTGGCTCCTTAGGAATTCGGCATTTTTTCACGTCATCGATATGAAACGAGTACACTATGAATTAAATAGTCTCTAAAGAGTTGTAACGTGCTTACGAAGCGTAAACTGAACGTGTGTGTAACAGTTTAGTATACTGAGACTATATTTATTTATCCCATCATTGTTTGCTTCTGGCATTCTGACGTAAGGAAAGCAATGAAACATATTATTAGCTATACGCTGGACCCCCTAGTACCCTTGTCTTAATTTTACCCCCTTTAAAATCGCAAATGCGTCCTATGCGAGAACCGGACCCCCTTTGAGAAAAATTGTTCGAAGGTAGTGGGCACAAGAATCTAGCATTCAAAATGAAAATCCATTATGGTTTTTGCCACCGGGCAGCGAATTTCATTGTTGATACTGACTGAGTTGTAAGACTTCACTTCACTGTGACTCTGTCTCTTTAGTGTTGATTTAGTCTTGTCTTTGATGCTAATGTAAACAACACGGCATTGATGTTGCGGATATGCTTGTAACACTTAGCACAGGCTTGATGTAAGGTGGCAACACAGTAATTTGGAAGTTAATGACACAGTTTTACATGGAAGCAACGTGTTAGGTGCGTTTTTTGAATGAAGCCTACAGACGAAACGACACATCATATTGGAGCGTAAAATTATCCTTTGAACCATTTTGTCGCTGTCATTGTCGGGCCTTTTTTTTTGAATATTTGTAACTATTGAAGTAAAGTTTAATGTTTTACCCTCCCTTTGTTTAGGTGATTGGTATGATGGGAGCATGCTATTTGCTGTGCACAATGCCAAAAGTTGCGTACAACCGGATACATGATCCCCCAAGAGCATAACTTGACATACGTAGGTGTGAAGCCACCACGGACAAAATTTTTCATGGAGATAACAATGCTGTTAACTATGAGGGTTTATGGTGACAAGTTGACTTTGATGTTTTTCGTGATATTTCAGAACTTTATTTAGTAGGTAGGTAAAGAAAATGAAGCAATGTCAGACTAGCAATGTCGGGTTGCACGTCATAGCAGTGATAGTATGTCTGCCCAGAATCTTATTTATGTTTATTGAGAATCACTCCTGCACGATAAGTATAGAATTGTACTGTGGTGGGTTCAATTAAGGAGGCTTGAAGTTAGGACCTCATCTCAAAAACTTTGGGAAATGAACGCGAAAAGTTTTATACGGATTCTGTTCTATAAGAATCCATGTCTTTCATTTCACATTTGCTGATGATGTTCCAGTACGTTTTTTAGAAGTTATTTTTTTAAACCATGCAGTATATTTATTGGAATATCCAGTAAGAGTGCTCGCGTTCTCCCTATTAGAAATGTCTGCCCCCAAAAAGATTGACTTATAGAGAAACAGCTAGTATCCTTATTGATTAAGAGTTGGCTGACTACTAAAAGTTGACAGTACGGTTGAAAGAATTTAAGAAACAAGCAAAAAATAACCAGCAGCAAAAGAATGAAACGATGAGTTAGGCAACATTACTAAACTGGAAAGAATGTTGTACAAGAAATTGTGAATCCTGTTTCTTTTAAGTGGATATTTTCATTTTCACCGTGTACTGTACACTTCGTGATTTCACTACTGCAATTCAGATGTGGGTAGTTTTAGGACTCGTTATTTGCGGAGGGGAATGCAAGGACTGAGGGGTGGATGTGTTCTAAATTTTGGGTGTTTAGTGGGAGTGAGAAAAGTAAGGGATATTCCAGGGGCGGCAATGGTTTTAAAGTGCCCTAGGGGCCCCAACTACCGTTGTTATGCGCCTGCTTTAAGTACTGTGTTTTAGCTTGAAGAAGTCCTTCCGGTCGAATGGTCTTTTAAGAAGGGAAGGAGCGAAGGTTTGATTTTGATAAGTGAGGTTTATCATTAATTATCTTATTGCATAAACACAACATTGCCGTATTTGTACACGAATATAGCCATCTATCGAGGTGTCGCACGTAGATTAATTACTAGCGAATGAGCCCAGGGTTTTCCGGAGGATATCAACGATGACTGAGATCAGCGTGGTATTCTTTAAGCCTGGTTCACATAGGAGTAAAATCCGTCGCTAGGTCTGAGAGGAGGAGCAAACAAGGAGATCGTTTTACTTTACTTCTGCTGATTCACATGCCCGATCCAGTCATAGCAAGCGCAAATAGACAAAGCGTAGCATTTTACGTCACAATTTTATTGACGGGGGTTTACATCCATCTTGTTGATTGTGACACTTTGGACTAAAGCCCAGGATACAACCCCCGTGTTTGCTAAGGTATCTGATCTCCCCTTTGTTTCAAATAGCTGTCAAAATTTGCACCTGTCATCGTCATCATAGAATTTCCGCGTAAGAGCAAAAGAGGCGCCAGCAATTCAAGTGATAGTCGGAAACCACTAGAGAAAACTCGTCGGAAAAGAACAAAATTTTTGGTTACTTTCCGACAACTTTTGCTTTTTTCATATGTCAATCAAAATTTAACTTTTACAGACAAGTAGTAGCGTTCGCATGCAAGAAAACCTGCCTCCAACATGCCAGACGCTTGTCTGGCGACGGATTTTACTCGTATGTGAACCAGGCTTTATCATTGCATCCTTAATGTCTAATTGCATTTTCAACTTGTTCGAGGGAGCGAATGATATTTAATTTGTAGTTACTCAATTTATTTTCTTTAGAGTGCTGCCGGTAAAGCTTTTTTAAGTATTTTAAATCAACCTTGATGAACCATTCTCTTATTATTTAACATAACTCCACATTGGGTACAAATGTTGTTATCTTATTTTGGAAGTTTACACAATTTGTATTGGTACAGGGTGTAGAATTTTTACGACCCTGTTGTGTTTATTCCTTACAAAGATCTATTTTATCTTACTATTTTACTATTCCAAACCCCTGACTATACCAACCCCCTTACTATTCCAACCCCCCTGACTATTCCAACCGCCCTGACTATTCCAACCCCCCTGACTATTCCAACCCCCCTGACTATTCCAACCCCCCTGACTATTCCAACCGCCCTGACTATTCCAACCGCCCTGACTATTCCACGCACCCCTGACTATTCCAACACCCCTTACTATTCCAATCCCCCTGACTATTCTAACCGCCCTGACTATTCCAACCCCTTACTATTCCAACCGCCCTGACTATTCCAACCGCCCTGACTGTTCCCACCGCCCTGTTGAGCCGAGACTCGTAGAAAACTTGAAGTTTTCAAAACGGGTTGGATTTTCCCGAAGAGCGAAAGGAATTTGCTATTACGTATAGTTTGCTGCAAGATATTATTTTATTTTTGGGTTATAGCTTATAAGTGTGAAATTTTTGTATGCCGTTTGTAGATGTCGTCATTACACAGAGGCATTGACAATGTACATTATCAGTGCTTCGTGAAATTGCGTTATAGTATATAATAGTGTGCGTAAAACAATAGTAGTAGAATGATGAAGGAAATGTAAGAACCAGACGTGCACGAAGTTAGGTAGTACTTGAAGATAAAGTACAACACTATGTAGGGTAGATAAATGTGTAATAGACAGGCTAGAGCGATTTTAAGAAGATTGTGACTGGCCGACCTGTAATCCTGTGGAGTTTCTGTGCATACCAAATCTCTCTCAATTTTCCTTTTAATGTTATGGTTGAAACAACACCGACAAACTTTAAGTAAAATGACAAAAACGCGCCGTCGGTCCGAGCTGCGCCGACTCGGTCGGCTGGAGCCCGCGGCGGCCTGGGTGCTGGGCGCTCCGCCCCCCGATCCGTGGGCCGCGGTGGCGCGGCTGCACGATGACGAGCACGTGCTGGAGTACTTCCAGGCCGACGGCTGGTTCCACCGCTTCGTCGTCCGTCGTGGCCGGGTGCGGGTGGATCGTGCGATCGCGCCGGTGGAGGCCGTCGCCGAGATCGCGGAGCGCCTCCGCTTCCAGCTCGGCAAGACGGCCTACGGGGCCGCTCACCTGGACGCGTTCGACGCCGAGCTGACGCGCGCGTGCCGCGGCCACCTGAGCCGTCTGCACGAGCTCCTGATCGGCTCGTCGCTCGACCGGCTGCCGGGCGGCTCGCTGCGGATCGTGCCGCACGGTCTGCTGCACGCGCTGCCGTTCCATGCCTTCGAGCGCGATGGCGATGTGCTCGGCGAGCGCTTCCTGGTGTCCTACGCTCCCAGCCTCGCCGCGATCGCGGCGGCCGGGTCGTATCCGAGACGGTACTCCGACCGGCGGTGCATCGTCGGCGCCTCCGACGAGGCCGCGCCCGAGATCGAGGCCGAGGTGCGGTGCGTCCGCCGCCACCTGTCGGGTGCGAGGGTGCTGGGTGAGGCGTCCGACGTCCGGGCCGAGCTCCAGGCGACGGCTCTCCCGGCGCAGGTGCTGCACGTCGCCTCCCACGCCTGGTTCCACGAGCGGGGGGATCGCTTCGCCGGGCTGCGGCTGGGAGCGTTGAGCCTGCACGTGTCGGATGTCTTCGCGCTCGATGCGGCCGCGGAGCTGGTGGTGCTGTCCGGCTGTCGGACCGGTCGCGGCCGCGGCTTCGCCGGCGACGAGTGGGTGGGGATGGCCCGCGGCTTCCTGCACGCCGGTGCGCGCGCGGTGGTCGCCTCGTTGTGGGACGTCCACGACCGCAGCACGAGCGAGACGATGGACGGGATGTACGCCGAGCTGGCCGAGGGAAGGACGGTCGCCGCCGCGTTGGCGGCGGCCCAGCGGCGGGCGCGCGCGGCGACGCCATGTCCGATCCGCTGGGCGCCTTTCGTCGTGGTCGGGGATCCGCGGGTGCGGCTGGCCGAGCCGAGGGAGGGACGAGGATGAGACGACCGGGACGGAAGGCAGTCTTCGGAGCTCGTAGCGGGGGGAGTGCGCTGGTCGGGCTGCTGCTCGCTTCGACGATCGCGGCCGACGATCGGGTCGTCGACCAGATCATGGTCAAGATCGTCGAGGGCGCGGTGCTGGCCGAGGTCGCCGCCGAGCACCAGCTACACGTGATCGACGAGATCCCGCAGTGGCGCATCGGTCTGCTCGCGGTCGAGCCGGGAGGCCCGGTCGATCAGGGAGTGCTCCTGCTCAACGAGGACCCCGACGTCGAGTTCGCCGAGCCGCACTACCACATGCAGACGCCCGAGGGGATCCAGCGCACGATCGCCGACCTCGACCACACCGTCAGCCGACCCGAGTACGAGACCCAGCTCGCCGCCGGTACCGTCGGAGTCCCGGCGGCCGCCCAGCTCCAGAGCGGTCGCGGCGTCCGGGTCGCCCTGCTGGATACCGGGATCTCGTTCGTCCACCCCGTCGTGGCCGAGGCGATCCTGCCGGAGGGAGCCGATTTCGCCGGCGGCGACGGCACGCCGGCCGCCCAGGTGAACGGGCTCGACGACGACGGCGACGAGATGATCGACGAGTCGGCGCACCACGCGACCTTCGTGGCCGGCCTGATCCGACTGGTCGCCCCGGAGGTCGGCATCCTGCCGGTCCGGGTGCTCAACGACGACGGCCGGGGGACGGCGTTCTCGGTCGTGCGTGGCATCCTGCACGCGATCGAGCAACGGGTCGATCTGATCAACCTGTCGCTCGGCCTGGAGGACGGAGCGGTGCTGCTCGACGAGGCGATCCGGGAGGCCGCCGCGGCCGGTATCGTGATGGTCGCCGCGAGCGGCAACCGAGGGCGCGTCGGCGTCGACCATCCGGCGCGCCACCCGTCGGTCATCGCCGTCGCGGCGCTCGACGAGGACAGACGCAGGGCCGAGTTCAGCAGCTACGGCGTCGAGATCGACCTCAGCGCTCCCGGCGTGCGTCTGCTGTCGGCGCACGGGGATGAGGACTACGCCTGGTGGGACGGCACGTCGTTCGCCGCGCCGCTGGTGACCGGCGCGCTCGCCCTGTTGATCGAGCGCTACCCGGGGCTCGGCACCGAGGAGCTGCGGGAGCGCCTGCTCGTCACCGTCCAGCCGGACGCCAACCCGGCCGAGATGGCGGGGTTGATGGGGTCCGGCCTGCTCGACGCCGACGCGTTGGCGAGCTCGGTGTTGTCGGAGCGGACCACCCTGCGGGTCGAGCGCGACGCCGAGGGGGCTCGACTGCGCTGGAGCCCGGTGCTGGAGGCGACCCGCTACGACGTGGTGCGCGGAGACGTCGGCCGCCTGGTCGCGGGCGACGATGCCGTCGAGCTCGGACCGCTGATCTGTCTCGTCGACGATCTGAGCGCGGAGTCGACCGAGTACGGTCCCGAGCTCGGCCTTCCGCTGCCGGGCGAGGCGTACTTCTACCTGTTCCGGGACGACGGCCAGGCGGACGGCGACGGCCGCTACGGCTACGCGAGCTTCGGTCTGCCTCGGCTGGCGGGCGCCGAGGATTGCTCGGCATCGCCGTGAGATGGAGCGGACGGCCGTGGAGCCGACGCGACGGCTCCGGAGGCCGCTCGTGCGGTGGGTGGCGGCGAGCTTGGCCGATGGTCGGGGTGCTGCTCGCCGGCTGCGCTCCCTCGACTCCGGACGGGTCGGGAGAGTCCACCCTGGTGGTCGCGCTACGCGGCTCGATCGACTCCTGGAACCCCTACACCCACGACCAGGTGAGCGCCGCCGACGTGCTCGATTTGCTCTATCCGCGTCTGGTCCGGGAGGTGTCGACCGAATCCGGTGGGGGGTTCGAGCCGTGGCTTGCGCACCGCTGGGAGGCGTCGCCGGATCGACGCTCCCTCGAGTTCCACCTGCGGACCGACGCGCGCTGGTCCGATGGCTCTCCGGTGACCTGCCGCGACGTCGAGTTCACCTGGCGGGCCCAGACCGACGAGGCGCTCGCCTGGCCCGGCGCCTTCGTCAAGGAGCGCATCGAGGCGGTCGAGTGTCCCGACGAGCATCGGGCCGTGTTTCGATTCTCGGAGTCGTACGCCGACCAGATGCTCGACGCGAACGACGACGCCATCGTGCCGGCGCGCTACGGTGAGGTTCCGTTCGAGCGCTGGGCCTCGACCGCCTGGGAGGAGCGCTCCAGCACCTGTGGGCCGTACCGGATCGAGGTCGTGCGCCCCGGGCGGGAGGCCGTGCTGGTGCGGGACCCGCTCTGGTGGGGCTCCCCACGGCCCGAGATCGACCGTGTGATCCTGCGTGAGTACGCCGAGGCCGGCTCGGCGTCGGCGGCGTTGCTCGCCGGCGACGTCGACCTGGTCGAGCGGGTGCCGCCGGAACGGGCCGACGCGCTCGTCGGAAGCGGCGGACCGCGCCTCGTCAGCGTCCCCTCGCTCGCCTACACCTACATCGCCTGGAACGTGCTGCAGCCAGGGGCCTACGCCGCCGATCGCGCCGCGCGGGGCTGCGACACCGCTTGCCGTGAATCGGTCTCGGAGCTGCGACGGTTGCGCGAGGAGCGTCCGCACCCGATCCTGGCCGACGTCCGGGTTCGGCGCGCCCTGACGCTCGCGATCGACCGTCGAGATCTGATCGACGGGCTGTGGGGCGGACGGGCCCGGGTCGGCTCGACGCCGATCGTGTCGGCGCTGTGGGCGCACCGGTCCGAGGGCGGGTTGCCGTTCGACCCGTCGCGCGCGGCCGACCTGCTGGAGGAGGCGGGTTGGTCTCGCCCCGACGCCGGCGGTGTCCGTCGCTCGACCGACGGTCGTCCGTTGTCGCTCCGGGTGGTGGTCAGCGCCGGCAATCGTCTTCGGCGCGACGCGCTCGACCGCGTCGCGGCCAACCTCGCCGCGGTCGGTGTGGAGCTGGTGCCCGAGCCGCTGTCGCGCAGCGAGCTCGTGGTGCGGGTGCGCGACAAGGACTTCGACGGTCTGATCGCGGGCTGGCGGGCGGGCACCCGGATCGAGCCGCAGGCCATCCTCCACTCCGAGGCGGCCGTCGACCGGGGCAACAACTTCGGCTCCTGGTGGACGGCGGAATCGGATGCGCTGATGCTGAGGGCGACACGTGCGCCGCGCTCCGAGGCCGGCTCCCTGTGGGCACGCTGGCAGGAGCTGTTCCACCGCGAGCAGCCCTACACCGTGCTCTACGAGGAACGGACCCTGGTCGGTGTCGGGCCACGCCTGTCGGGCGCCACCCCGAGCGCTCTGACTCCCTACGCGGGGCTGGAGAGCTGGAGCCTGCGGGGAGGCGACCGACGTTGAGCGGGCCGCCGGTCGACGGCGGGAGGCGCGCCCTCGCCACCATCGCGGTCACGTTCTGTCTCGCCTTCGTGCTGCTGCAGGTCGGCCCGGGTGACCCGGTCGACCGGCTCGGCGATCCGGGCATCCCGGCCGAGCAGGCCGAGCGCACCCGACGCGCCCTCGGGCTCGATGCGCCCCTGCACGTGCGCGGGTGGCGCACCCTGCGCTCCTATGCGGTCGGCGAGCTGGGCGTGTCGTTCACTCGCAAGCGGCCGGTGGTCGACGTGCTGGCGGAGGCGCTGCCGTACTCTTTGCTGCTGGGCGCCACCGCGCTCGGTCTGGTCTACGGGGCCGGACTGGGGATCGGCTGGGCGCTGCTGGCGGCCGGTCCCGTGAGCCGTCGGCGTGCCGAGGGCTGGGCTCTGGTGGTCGCGACCCTGCCGGTGTTCTGGCTCTCCTCGCTGCTGGTGCTGGTGTTTCACGAGCACCTCGGCTGGCTGCCGGCCTCGCACGCCCATCCGCCCGGGTCGGCCGGCGTTTCGGCGAGACACCTGGTGCTGCCCGCCATCGCCCTGGCGCTGCCGGGAGTGGCGAGCCTGCTGCGCTACCTGGTCCGTACCACCGAGGAGGTCCGTCGGCGGCCGTCGACCCTCGCCGCCCGCGCGCGCGGCGTGGGTGGCCGGCGCTTTCGTCGGCGCTATCTGCTGCGCCCGGCCCTGGCTCCGGTCGTCGCTCTGTTCGCCCTCGACCTGCCGCTGGTGGTGAGCGGAGCGGCCGTCGTGGAGACGGCGTTCTCCTGGCCGGGGCTCGGGCGGCTGGTGGTGGTGGCGGTGCGGGAGGGCGACTATCCGCTGGCACTCGCCTCCACGGTCGCCACCTCGGTGGTCGTGGTGGTGGCGGGACAGCTCGCACGGGTCGGCTACGCCGCGCTCGATCCGCGGCGCCGACGGACGGGCACGACCGGGGACGAGCGATGAGCCGGACGCTCGCGATCACGGTCCTGCTCGTCGGTTCGCTCGCGCTGTCGGCGTCGGTGCGACCCGAGGTCCCGGCTCTCGGAGCGAGCGCCGTCCAGGAGCTGCGCCCGTTCGCGGTGGTCGAGGAGGTGGAGCTCCGGGGCGGCGGCTTCGTGCGCGGCCGTAGGGTAGAGATCGACGGTGATGGTATTCGGGTCTTTGGCGACGGCCGGGGACGTCGGTTCGCCGGCATCCGGCCGTCCGGCCCCGTCCGTCGTCATCGTCTGTGGCTCGGAAGCGACCACCAGGGACGCGATCGGTTCGCCCGGGTCGTCGCTGGCTCGCGGGTCTCGCTCACCGTCGGTGGGCTGGCCGCCGCCCTCGCCGTCGGCGTCGGCGTCGGGGTCGGGCTGGTCACCGGGGCGACGACCGGATCCGCCCGGAGCTGGCTGCTCGTGGTGACCGACGCGCTGCTGTCACTGCCGCGAGTCGTGCCGCTGGTGCTGCTCGGAGCGGCGGCGTCCGGCCTGCCGCTCGGAGCGGCCTTTTCACTAATCGGTATCAATAAAAATTTTACGTGATTACTTAGAAACATTATCAAATAAGCATTTCAGAACATTTTTTATTAATTTTTAACTTTCATAGAGAAATTGTAATCAAAATAGCAATGCACCCTCATAGGGTGCCGTAGGCACGAATGGGGGTGTGTTTTCCAAAATATGGTAAAAACAAATTTTTGCCGTGTGAGTACAGGAAACTATTTATGAGTTTTGAAATTTTATTTATAATTATAAACTTATGACGAACAACCTATAACTTGGCCAAATTAACCTGTTTTCTCCACGTAACCTAATAAAAAAGTGATTTATATGAACATTTTGTGTCGTGTATTCACTTCTCGATCACCGACATTTGTAACATCTGTTCTTGCTCTAAGCAGCTCTTATTGTTGAATATTCTGAAGGATTGCAATTGATTTATTAGCCAATTTTGCGAACTACCTCGGCCAACTATTCTTTGAGATAACGTTTTAAACTTGGGAACCCTTACTTTAGATACAATCTGAATCTTTTCTGAAAAGATGAGCAAAAATGGTGACTTGTTTAGTTTTGTTATACTCTTTATAGACAAAAGCAACATATCAGCAAAGGATAGTTACCATGGAGACGGTGCTGATGTAAACTCCAGCCATAAAAACAATTCAAATATTATAATCTAATATAAGGGAAAGAACACATTAAAGCACCTTCTACAGTTAAAAACTGATCTAACTCCATTACTGATTCATAACAAAGTGCTGGTTTATGAAGCTCTATTTTAAATTATTAATTCATCTAACGACATAATGAAATTGCTAGCCACAAATGAAAACAGGGTCAATTTACTGTCTTTTTAAAAATGTACACTTTCTATCCATACTAACTTTAACTGGGTTTGCTGCTCTCTCACAGGGTGTACTAGTTAGCGTAGTAAAGGTTGCCGTCTAGCAGTTATAAACAACCTGTCCTGTAGTAAATTTGTGAAGCACATACAAGTCGTCGGTCTGTTTGGTATTCACGTGGTGAAATGATAACACGGGATAAAAAGCTGAAACCGGGTGAAAAAGGGTGAAAACATAGGACCACGAGGAATTCGAAATCCATTCTCCATTTTTGCTATGTGATTTGCTAGCCATTACACCAGGGTTCTACAACATGTAGGCAGAGAAACTTAGGAAGCCTTTTTTTGTTGTCGTCACTACATAGCCCTCTGCTAGCGGCTTCAATGAATGCGAGTTTAGTTAAGATAACAGCGTTGGGGGTCAGAGATAGAGAGTGTTGCTAAAGCAATGCTGAGCACTAGGCTGAACAGCGTTTTCAAAAAATTCTGTGACGTCACCAAAGTACCACCAACGTGACTAGATATTCTTAAATATAAAAGCTGTTGCATTATTACAACTTAAATGACACATGCTTCTAGTTTCTACCGAGCATCTAGTAGTATCTCCAAACTGGTACAGCCACTGGAAGCAGGCGGCCAAACGATTTAGAGGGCATGTATCTTTCATACATTTGTTAATCTGGTCACCCTCTCTTTGTCCTATTTAATTAAAATATTGTTAGATTGCGTATGTTAGCTGGTTAATATGAACCCTATAATCCTATGCTGACAAAAAGCTGTTAATTTAGTAACATAGTTATTTTGTTATTTGCATTTGTATTAACCATTTAAATATTTTTGACTGCATGCATCCTCCCTATTTTATAACTGTTCCGACACCATTGCAAACCAGTAATGCCTAGTTGCATTTGAACTGCATAGTGGACTTAAAGGCAAGTTGCTCATTTAGTCCAATCAGTTGGCATCTTCAAGAAAAATAAACTATTATTAATTAACGACTACACAAAAAATTACATGAAGATCTGACTTTGTTTCTCTTAAGGGTTAGCATAGTGTAGAATGAAAAAAACAACGATACAATTAATCTTGCTATCAATTTATAATCCCTACGGGCACATAGACTGCCATGCATACAAGGGATGCCAAGAACCAACAAGGGAAGTCCAATCAATTAGTTGATTACAATTAAAATATTTAATTAACTAGTGATTAAAGCTTTGTTAATCGCTTCTGTTGATGGGAGAGAACAAAGATTATAAGAGATTGCTCTAAAGCAACTGGCATCATGAAAGCGTCAACTATGATAATCAAAAAAATTATTATTTTAGATAATTTTGGCAATATTTTGACAGGGAGGTGGCAAAATGTGATTAGATGGGGCGTTATCCTCTAACTATACCCCTTGTCTACCAGCTTTTCTGACTATCATGTAACTGCAAGGGGCTTTAATAGTTGGTAGAGAGGCTTAATGATCTACGGATAGTATTTTCTTACAGTTTTGCACCCTAGATATACAAAAATAGACTCGCCTAACTGTCCCCTTAAAAATTTTTTAGTGGTGTATATCATTTTTTAAAGCAATACAAACAAAGAAGCCAAAAAAGAAAAAAATGGGATATTATTAGACAAGAACATGACTAAATCGATCACTTAATACGTGTTTCTCCACATTGGAAAACACACCCCCATTCATGCCTACAGCACCCTTTACGGGATATTTTGATTTCTGGTCTTTAAAATACCGACATTACTATTTCTTGAAATTTTAAGTGCACCTTCAGTGTTATTCTATACATAATTATAGATATAGATATAAATATATTTATTAATAATTTTTAATAAATATCAATACCCCCCAAAATTTGGGCATTAACGGGTTAAAAGAAGACAAATTTGAACAGTTATTGCTTATAGCTCCCAAGACCACATATTTCCGAATAACGCCTAATACAATGAAAGTAAAGAGCTATTCCTATTGCACAACTAAGAATCTGCTCAAAAAGATAACCTATGTTTCTCTACTTCAAAACATTTATCATTTTCCTTTGTTTGCTTTTTCACCTATTATACTAAAACGGTCTTCATTCACAATCATATTTAGCTCGACGTTGTAGCGCAAGTCTCAATGAATTTCAATGACTTACGGTCAAAGTTCAATTTTACGTTTCTTTCAAATCCTACCATGAGTTCCAAGACGTAATGTGATTATTTGTTATTGACGATTGCAACTGATATTAATTGTTATCCTTAGATAATCGTGGATAAACGATGAACTATAATATCACAAAAAATATCTAAATCAGAATAATCGGGAAAAAGGTATGCAGCAAACGTCTTTATTACAAAATCAAGTCTCCGATTGTACTTTACTTGGACGAATGAGACAAGATGATGGAACAACATGCTGGAGACTTAGTAATGTTGCAAAGATCTATGTTCTGAACCCTATTGACGAACGAGTACGCTAGGAAGCCCTTAAGCAAGAAAATTATTTACAACTTCACAACTGTGTCAACGATAGCACTGTAATATTTGAGAATCTTCCGCAGATTTACATCTAATACTAAAAAACTTGTTTTCAACGTTTAAAAGATTTACAGTAATGACATCATTTTGACAACAAAATTGTAATTATTCATTGTTTCAAAGTATTTGTATTTGGCAGTAAGCTTTTTCAGGACGTTTTCGATCAAAACAAGAAAAAAAAAATATTGTTTAGTTGCAACATATTGTTAATAATGCTTGACATGAGGTAATAGGTTGACACAGTTAGTCATTTGCCGGAAACAAGTAAAAGACACATTTTTGGTCAAGTCAAGTGTAGTTTTTATTTTTTTACTATTTGCTTAAATGCTAAAAGTAAAATTTTAACCTTAGATAGGCCAGCAGGTTTACTTAATGCTATGCACAGAAATCAACTTACAATGAATATACAATGATCTACCAAGAAATTGCAACAAAATATTTCAATTTATAAAAATCATTGTAGTTCTAACTTCTAAATGCTTCATGGTAATCCATTTTTGGTAAGTCAGAAAAACCCCGCACTGAAAATTTTTATGGGCTAAGAAGGGATCATATAGAGTTGTGTCTGCCAAATTTTTAATATTCTTCAGAAGCGAGTCTTGTGTGGTGTGCCAGATCTTTAACTCTAAAGGGAGGCATTTCCTTAATATCACATGAATATAATACCAGAGATGTTATGTTATTCGTTCTTGTTAGGGAGTTCTCCATCTTATGTACGCGTTTCTTTAACTTCAAGGTATTATTTTTAAACCAATTAGGTTTATGCAGTGCAATTCCATGTACTAACATTTTATGAAATATCGTAACTTCCGAAATTGCAGTGGCATTTTTTAACCCTAAATATATGTCAGTAAATATAATAAATGCATACATATATCTATAAAAACGTTGACAAAAATAGTCATGGCATACAAATAGGTACGTTTATAGCTCTACTCGGCAATATTTTTGGCTGAAGATTACAATTCAATGAAATATATTTTTCTATGGGCATTAGCATTTACCCTACCTTACATGGACGGGGAGATGGGTGGGGCACGGAAATTTGACACACTATAACTTTATATCAGCTAATGCTATTACAAAGATGTTTGACAGATTTTTAGCTTAGGTCTTTTCCCACAAATTAAAACACGTTTTTTTTAAATTTGTGTGTGAATAACGTCATCTAAAGCTATGAAATGTTGCGCACTAATAAAAAATTTCAAACATCTCGTAGAGGCCTTAAAACATACTTTGCGAATTATATTTTGGTTTTTTAAGGACATTAAGTATCTATGTGGTATTTGTGCACGTATGAGTTGTATTAAGGCAAGATATTTCAGATTTTGAGAAAATCATTTAACAAAATGTACGAGTATTAAACCAATGAAATCGTCCTTTGCTTATAATCCACCGGTTTTTATTTATTTGGAGAGTTATTCTCAAAAAAATTCCTCCAAACATCAACAATATAGCTTTTAATTCCCTTTAGATACAAAACTCATATAAAGATGTGATTTTCTCATACTTCTTGTGCATAAATTACTATATAAGGCTCTCTAGCGAACTTCACCTTATTGCACAAGCAACTTTTTGATTTTTTGCAAAATTTCTACAAATTTTGCATTTGTAATTTATCAAATTAGAGAATACAAAATCATCGGTACACATTCAGAAAAGAAAATCTAAGCTTAAAGATAATAATCTTTATATATAACTCAAAGAAAAGTAACAAATCCGAGAGATAAAAAACTTCACAATAGGTCAACAAAACGCCAATATTGCAAAAATTTAATAAAATTCTAATAAATTTATTCATGATAAGAATTCTCAGTACAATTTAGGACAAGTCTCAAAATTTCATGTCAATCCGGCCAGGTGTTAAAAAGTTCTGAGCTGAAATTTGTCCCCTCCTGCCCCCATGTAAGATAGGGCTCACTACCTCACTGCCAAACTACTTATAAAATACTAATACAATACATATTTTACCTATAAATTTGACGTAAAAACACAAATTCAACGTCAAAGGTATCAAAGTGATTAAAACCTTAATATCAAAACATACAACCACATTTTATAGCAGCTGTACCTAGCTGTGAAATAAGAAATATGTTATTAAAAATACAATAAGATACTTGAAATTCCAAACACCAGCTTTTACAACCTGGTTTTGAACACAAACACATTCTGCCTGCACAACGACGGCTTCCGTTGTTTAATAGCAACTGCCTCCAGAATTGAGTTATATACTGAAAGTATGTTTGTGTTAGAATCTTGATAAGAGCCGACCAGATTGACAAAATTAATGTGATTACAATGTGTTTATTCTCAATATTATTCTCAATATTAGATATAGACAAAACAAGTTCAACCAAAGTAAGGCTGAAAGGATGGTTTGGATGCGTGGGCGTACTACACTTGCTTACGAAGACACGAAAAGTACATTGTTGAAGGTATTTCTCTCCTGGGAATTGCAGTTTCGATAATCAAAGTGAGGTGTTAAAAGTTACTCATTTACTGTCTTAGTACTTGTGGCTGACCTTTGTCTCTTTGATTTAGGGCCTTATGTGGAAAGGGCTCTTTCGTGTTGATATGCATATCTTGCTGCGAATGTGACACAATGTCCGTCGCAATCAATTTCAATTTTAATACCGCTGAAAAGTAGTCACAGCAAAAATTGAGATTTGATAAATCATTGGGGCCATGGCCCCCTCTGCCCACTCCTGTTCCCCCGTCCCTGATTTCCTTAATCGCAATTTGTAATTGCGGCTGTTCCTGTGCTCTTTTCAGACTTAAAGGAACCCCTCTCTATTAGCAGCAGTTGTAGATGAACCGAACACTTTCACAATTGTATTTATAATGACAATTACGATATCCGTTTTTTGAAATCTATTTTTACTGGTTGCTCAGTCTCAATCAGTTTCTCTTGCCAAGACGATTACAAGAAAGCAGCAAACAAGAGTTGCAATAAGCTCATTTATATGTGTTCTTGGCCAGCATTGTTGTCAAACTTGCAACTGATCATTTTTATAAGTATCCAGTTAAGCTGTCGAATAAACAAAATGGTGTTGGAGTGTTTAAGGAGAGATGGCACTCTTTGTGTCATAATCATAAATATAACATGGCCTGTGGGCCACAGGATTAGAATTGTTATGGTATATAAGTAATGTTCGTGGATGGAAAAGACGATGATATTTTGTAATGTTTATAATAGTTACGCCTTTTAAGATTCTACCTAGAAAGTAGTATGGTTATCCACAAATAACACGACCCTAATTGACTCTTGCAGTCTTCAAGCATCTTGATATTTTGATTGTTACTAGGCATCTCCAATCACTAAACTTGATGCTTGTCTAAAATGTAAATTATCACTCAGATTATGTACAATGCATACTTCTATACCATTTTAAGATCTTTACATCTTTCTACTAAATTTACAAGTAGTGCATATAGGTAAACAATACGGCTTCGTAAGTACCTTTAAGTCAAAAAGAAAAATCCACGCGAATTTCATCATATCCACGAATATATAATTTCGTATAACAGCAAATACTCAAAAGCATCAAATAATTCGAGATAAATCATAAGAATTGATCATAAAACACAATCTTCAATTACGACGAGAGCAATCTTATTAAGCTATTGGCGGAGATAAAGACGGTGGGCTATAGCAAAATTGTAATAAATGTTGTGCCAAATATGTAGAATAAACATATCAATCGATAGGGCTTGATGAGATCTAACAGAATATGGAATAAAATGATAGTTTTTCATAAGTTGCGGAGGGCAAAAAAAGGGGTAGAACTATCTTGTAGAAACAAAACCCGAATTTGTTCATTCAAGACTTGACATTGGTTCAGTGTTTGGAAACGACATACCTTTTGCCTAAAAAGAAAGGAATAATAGTCATATCGAATTATCCACATTTACAAACTAACGCGTAGATGTTGTGATAGTTCAGAAAATAATTTCATTTGTATACCCTTAGTGTTATAAACATTAACTCTTACGACTGGCAGTGAATATTATAGTACTTCGTGCGAAGGCTCTGGTGACCATTTGCAGAGCCCTACGGCTCCATAGCTATCTTGCTTAGAAGCGATCAGAGCAGAAACAAAAGTAACTAGAGGTCATGTAGATTGTAGCTTAGGCATCATCAAGTCCACGTGTATATACATAGACATATATATATGTATATATGTGTGTTTGTATTTATGTGTGTATTCATGCAGGATGTTTGAGGCGGGGTGCACCATATAGTCCACGGCAGAATGAAGCATTTAGGCATTATAAGCTGAGCACATTTAAGCCTATTGGCCTAAACTAATAGGGTGTACCAACAGTATGAAAGAGCAATGTTTGGAATGTTGTACGCTGTCTTTTGACTACTGTGGACTGGATGCGAGTTTTTAAGACGGTTACTGTTGATAAACTCCCTTTTGCTTAAGCTACTCCTGAACTATCGATCTCAAGTGACTTTGCTTTACCGGCCGAGGGCAGATTTGGACGCCGTCATTTCCCGCATATTCTAACATTATAATGAATAGTCCTCAATGTTAAACGCCAAAGGTACCCATTGAATAAATACATAATAAATATACTCGCTGAAAAGGTAGGATGCACAAGGATGGATAGGCGAATACGCCCTCCATTTTTGTACAGAAGTCCCTTTTTACACATTTCTTGTACTCCTACGTAGAGAGAACATGAAATGGAATAAAAGCCTTCTGTAGCAGAATAGATCAAAGAGGGAAAACGTCTTTCTGTATTGGAGTAGAAAGGGATTGAGCCGTAGAACTCGCTTTTACTCTTTATTGCGACCCAATCTAATAATTTCAGATCCGGTACTGGATTATCCTATTGGCTAGCTAATCATAGATCAATGAGAAAAGCGCTACTTTCACACATAGCATTGAGCAGCGCTGCACAGTAAATGACAAGGCTAATAAAACAGTAAAGTGCATAGTATTTATATGGCACCCTCTCTGTCTCTACATAACAGGCACGTCTTCGGTCACTCATATAATTGAAAAAGGCGTATGCTGTAAACCTCCTCTATTTGTTGGCAGAGCACTGGTGTCTCAGCTTTGATGAATGCAGCTTCTGGAGTAGGAAACTGAACAGTAGAAAGCTCTAGAAATTGGTGAAAAATGGCTTTAGTTTGTTCCAGAGGAAAGTGCATACTAACTCCGTTAGCCTTTCTGAATGCATGATATTTTTTTTTTAGAAACTGCTTTCTAAGTAATCTAAGTAATTCGAAGCAAAATTCTTAAGCAACCGCAGAACTGCGCTTTTGTCCAGTAAGCAACTTGAAAACTGTAATCGTGCATGCATTACAGTATTACAGCTTATGTTACATTTTGTCAGTAGGGTGCAAGCATCCACTACAGATGGTTGTGGTCGTCTCTGACTTTAGATAACTCACTAAACAGCGATATAAACATACGGTCTTTATCAACACAACACTCCTTAACTTAATGTTTAAAGCCAAATGTATTTAGATATTTAACTTTTTTGAGTTATAACAAATATTTAGAGGTGATTGCCTCAAAATGCGCCCCGCAAAGCTCCTTCAAATTATAAGCTCAATAAATGCTAAGACAGTATTATAATATCCAAAGTGATTATACAGATAGTATTGGGGAGTTTAATCAAAATAGGGGTTATTCTAAAAATTACCCTAGAAATACGTCAAATTTTCTATTGCAGAATTTAACTTCTCTCTCGCTATTGATAAGTATTCTGATTGGCATAGGATGGGCATAAGAATAAATGGGTAGGTAGGGTACCTTATACGAAATAAGAAATGTTCAACACAAAGTACACTGACCCAATAGGTAAATTATATGACATCGCTAAAAAGGCATAGTTTTTACGATTCCTTACTCTGCAGTTTACGCTACCCTCTTACCACTTATCTATCATCGCTATTAACTTAAAATATCATCAATAAATTATCTGTGGGTGCTACTATTAATTATGCAACGTAATACATGCGTTTCACAATAAATTGGTGAGCCCCAGAAAGAATTTTACTCGAGAAATCACATTGGCAACGAGTGTACAGATCGCTATTCGCAGAGCTATAGAGGTTAACTGGTACGTGTTCTGAGTTGCACTTTAATTGTGAGCTTATGCTAAAATAGTTTTTTTCACTTAAACAATTGTAAGGAATCTCTATGTAATGAACAAAGTGAACAAATTCATACATACTACCTCCTACTATGTCGGTACTTAAATGTTTTCTAAACGTTTATCATAATTTTCATTAATTATCTTTACCTTCCTCTGTCAATAATAGATTTTAGGGGTGTAGTTGCACAAATGCTGACTTATTTCATATCGCTCATTATCTCTTTCATCCAT
Source organism: Alatinidae sp. Z8VKAUB7J3 (assembly GCA_010016025.2). Lineage (NCBI taxonomy): Eukaryota > Metazoa > Cnidaria > Cubozoa > Carybdeida > Alatinidae > Alatinidae sp. Z8VKAUB7J3. Next base: position 146,519,307 of record JAAAKM020006971.1, on the reverse strand, counting down.
TCTTTTAGGAGAGGCCACAGTTTTTGCTCTTTCTAAAAAAATACCTGAATGAATTAGATTGGGCAACAAGTTGAATGCTTAACACAATGATAGAAGTTTTCCATCGATTGTCTCAATAAAAAATACCTCCACTAAGATAAATAATCATATTGGAAAAGAGCACCAGAGAAATAGAAAATATGTCACCACTTGGGATCGAACCCGTGACCCACGCTTTCGCGGTGTGTGCCCTACAAACTAAGCTAGGTGATTTCCGATGTGAAGATAATCTATTTCTCTACGAAGATACATAATTATGAGAGACAAGAGTGGAAACTGAAATTCCTAACTTAAATAAATAATAGACGTTATGTAATATGAATATAGTAGCACTTGCTTATTGTTACAAACATTGGAAAGCTACAGATCGTGTTCATGGTAAAAAAACAAATACTTAATTACTCATCTAGAAAATCGACAGTTTCCGAGCTCGCTATGTACTGGCGGAGTTTGCATCTACGGAATGGGATATCGGAACCTTCAAGATAGCTAGCATTTAGGGAGTGTTTAACATGTTCAACTGACGCTACTAGAAAGGGCGAACTAAAACACCAGGTAACTCTTTTTTCAAAAAACGGCTACGCGAAAAGACTAGTCCAAGGAGTTCTGTATTACAAAAATTTAAAATTAATGACACCTCAGTCATCCAAATCTGATTAACTAGATGCAGAATCTGATGCAAAAACTCTACCTTACTAGAAAACCTATAAATAAGTTGGCTAGAGGAATTAAACGTTCTTTGCAAACAATTTATCGACTAATCTACTGCCTAGGATTGTTTTCCGCAGCACTAAACTGTCGTCAAAATTTAGTCTCAAGGATAAAACGCCGATTGGCCATTTCCACGGTATTTTTTACCAATATGAATGCCAGGTTCTTAGTTGGTCAGGTGCATATATAGGAAAAAGTGGTAGAAGATACAATGTAAAAAGGCTAAACATTTTATGGGACCTTCACAAGTTTACAATCCCCAACTAAAGACTGGACATGAAATCGTCGAAGAAGGTTTTTCAATTATTGGTTACTTCTCAAATCGAGGCAGGGAACGGAGATAAGAAGAGATTTTGTGTGTCAGAGAACTGAAATCTTATTTCAAAGGCCGGATCTGTGCCTTTAAAACACTTAAACTAATAGTAAATGTTCACTCGTATAGTTTTCCATTATTTTTCAGGTTTTAAGTACTTTTATTTAAAATCTATTAATCGTTATGCTCTCTATGTATGTACGCAATGTTTGTAAGTCTTCACCTGCCAACAACATTTCCATGATGTCAAGTAATTAACAGTTTGTTTCGCCATTAATACCTTCCTTAGCTTTCCAAGGTTATCTTAGAGCACGTTTTTCTCGACTTGTGTTTTATAACATCTAGTTTGTATTTAAGATAGGAATTTGCGTTTACACTCTTATTTCTCGTTATCATGTATATTAGTGGAGGTACGAAATATCGGGACAGAATGATTGTAAAATTTTTTGTTTTTCTGATTAGTAATAAAGATACGCGACTTGACAAATATGAGGATAAACTTTGAAATTATCTACTCTTTACATGACATGGTCAACTCAATATTGCTTACTCTTTTAAACTCAATCTAAACAGCTTCCTCTTCACAAGCGGTTAAAAGAATAAGATTTTGGTCATTTTCCACACCCGCACCTTATAGATAACCTTTAAGCACACCGAGACAGCTTTGTAATAAAGAGTCAGAATATTGCGTCACTTTTCTTGTCTCGCAATGTACTGTTTAATTAAAAGCTGTAAAAATAACTCGATGAGAAACAAAAAAAGTTGAAATTTGCCAATGCCAACTGACATTCCACCGTTGATATAAAGAAAGAACCGTCATTAGCGAGCTGTTAACTGTTCCTCTAGATAATTTCTGCCTGTTGAGGCAGTGCTAAGGGCCACAGTGTTAGATGGCTCAGGCCTTGGGCTCATGACCAGACCTCCACGGTTCGAATTTAAGCCAAGTTATTGCAATTACGATCAGTATACGGTTGCGTATTGTGTTGCTCTTCACGAGGTTGTACCCTTTGCAAAGATAATTTACTTCACATTATGGGCACCGTTGCATTACATAGCATGGTAGTTTCCTTCAATTCATGAAAACGAGATTATTAGAATACCATATGTGATTGGGTGCCAGATCGTCACGTATCTTGCAAATCAATTGTGTCTTAAGAATAAATCTCTCCTCAGTAGGGCTCAGGATTCTCAAAATTTATTGAGTTTGTTGTCCGTCAGAAAAGATTTATTCAGAAAACATTTGGAGTCTGATTTAAGCAAGACAACAGAAAATTTATGCGCACTGTATTAAAGATCACAAAGAGTGAAATGCCATCACATTTTCACTGATTATGAAAGTTATCAACTACAGTGTTTTCGGGAAAGGAATGGAATCTGCAATGTTGTCATAAATAGTAACCTTATAAGACATATCATCAGCAATATCATTCTTAGCTGGCTAACGGTTTTGTTGATATGATGTTGCAGAGTAAAAATTCTTGTTTATTATTGTGATCAATTTCAAATCTTTGCAATAGTTGTATAGGAATTCTATGGCAATATCGTCATCCATGGTTGAATGCAATATTAACTATCAAATGCGGGTCTTGACATTTGTGATCAGGTTTGGGATAGCTGGGCTGTACCGAGAGATTGCAACAATCAACAGGACCGCATTACTTGGAAGATTTTTAGCTTAGAGTGTGCATATTTTGCATATCTTCACATTGTTGAATAAGTTTCTGTCCCCCTTGACGTGCCTGTTCGAATTTCCAGGACAAAAATACTACTAGTTGTGTCCAGAGAATATGTGTAGTGGAGAATATGGTAAACACACCAGAGGGTTACATTATCATTACAGCAAGAAATTTTCACTTAATTCATAGCTCTATAAAACGTGGAAAAGCCAGTTAACAAATGCAAATGCCTCAGAATATTGCATTTTCTACAATACGTTTTGTAGTCGGCCACTTTTGCGCTTCTTTGTATCAACGTGGCCGAAAAATGTTGTGGACTTAACGTTTCATCCGTCAAATGTGGCTTGAATAAGAGCATTGAATGAGACCTTTTCGATCCGTCTTGGCTTTCGGATCGTCTTTTACTGGACAAAGCGGTCTATCTTGATCAATAAGGATTTTTAGAATCGTAATTTTCAGTTTAATGTAACAATTTGACACCTTTTAGATGCTCTAAACTCCGTCCAGGTCGAAGATAGCGACTTGGATGTTGAGAAACAGAGTCCTACAACTATGGAGGTGAAAATTGTCATAACATCGAGGACATGTGTATCTCACTTATTCGATGTACTCATTTCTGAGTTATTGAGATCAGATGCCAAGTGTTTTACAGATACAAGTGATTGATGTTTGGGATAGGAATTTTACACTGTACGCAGCTTCTTGGTAAACTGTTAGAACCTGCCAGTGATATCACAGGGGGAATGAAGGGGAATATTACCGTAATTACATTACCTTACGAGTTGAAAGGACCGATGTAACCCCGTTTTTCAAATGCAAATTCGGATCCCATGCCACAATTCCCCCGATATCTACACTACAGATGTCTAAGAAAGCCAAAATGTCAACCCATCTGAGAAGGGAAGTGATGATGACGAGTTGATTGTTTCTTACTTACAGTCAGCTGTATGTAAAGTGTTCACAATGTACATACTTTCACAAAGTAAAATGTTGTCATTGCTGCACTCAGTTATCTTATAAAGTCGTTTTATGTATTTATGGTCTGTATTCTTGTTACACATCTACTTCGCGAAATCCTATGTCATGAGTTTAACAAGTCCGTAGCCCAAGATAACTTTTTACTACGAAAATTTTTAGTTTAATTTATAGTTAAACGATTTAATGTCTTCAGAATTATTCGATAGTCCTCGTTTGTCTCTCGCGTTACAATTGCAAATACGGAAACGACTTAAAAAGGTGCAGAAGCTGCACTGGGATTATATTGTCAGGGGTAGATATTTTAAAATGGCTGTGTGGTTTTCGCGGGGTCTCGATCGAACGAAATTTCACCAAGGGACTAACTAACTCTATGTTGTCTGGCTTATTTTCCTTTACAGTTAAATTATCAAGTTGAGTAAAGCTTCAAACTTTTATCTGCGATTCGCTTATTTTAATATTTTAAGCCATTTTTCTTTTTTTTTCAGGCACTTGACGAGGAATACTTAAAGGTGGATGCTCAGTTTGGGGGAGTCGATCAACGAAAAATATTTACTTTTGCAGAAAAAGTGAGT
>JAAAKM020006971.1:146478727-146509770 GCA_010016025.2 Alatinidae sp. Z8VKAUB7J3 | reverse complement strand
GCGACGCAATGTTCGAACCTTGTAACAGAGCGACGCAATGTTCGAACCTTGTAACAGAGCGACGCAAAGTTCCAACCTTGTAACAGAGCGACGCAAAGTTCCAACCTTGTAACAGAGCGACACAAAGTTCTAACCCTCTAACCTTCTCGCATTTTGCGTCGTTTTCACGCATCATACACACATGAACTGTTGTAGCTTATCTCCATGCTATTCAGAAAAAAAGCATAGAAAAACGTCATCTTTGTTTAAACTAAAAATACTGACAGATAGCATAAAAACAGGGCTAAACCGCTTTGTTTTCACTGAAAAATCTACATTGGAAATCGGGTTGAGTTCTCCTTTCATTCCAGTTTTAAGGGTAAGTGGTTTGCAACATAAATTCTGCAGTCTCATGATACAGAAGATAATGATTTGAAAAGCAATGTTTTGGCGACTTAAGGACCCTAATTTTAAAAGGTTCTCTTCCTTGCCAATCATAGAGATTCTCACAAAGATCCTAATTTCACAATTATTCCAAGCATTTTATTTTTAAAAAGTGGACAGATTTGAAAATTGAAATTTTGTTTTATAATTATAGTGCAACTAAAGTATATACTAGCTAGACCAAAATGAGAAGATAACGATTTATTACCTTTACTAACTCAGTAGAAATACAAAACCTACTCTGACTTACATCGACGAATCTCCAAAATCACATGTTGAAGGTATTACTCAAACTCTTCAAATTACTGCGTAGGCTTTTAACAATTGCCTATGACTTGGCTCGGCCCAAGCCCCTACGACTTCTTAACTCGTCACAATGTTCCTCACAACAGTTCAGGAAACCAATGTACGTCTTTATGATAGGTAGACGTAATAAGAAGACAGACGATGGAATTGGAATTAGCGTTTTTGGAATTTGAAATTGTCTTCTTGGTGAATATTTTAGTGTTCGTATGATCTTGATGTCCCTACTTCTTCTACTTCTCTCATTACCAGTTGAAGCTAGAAAATGACTGTAGGCAATCAGCTACTCCTTTTCCCTTGGAATTTGACAGATTACAAAGGAGTTTGTCTTTATGTCAAAGAAAATGCAAGTTGCCACGCATGCAGAATTGCAGAATTGATGTATATTGGTCCACAAATTCTCCATTTTGATGTTTTTAGATTGGACACTATTGCAATTCTTATGATGATCTGTGCCCCAAAGGATGTCGATGCTTTGATTCATGTGAGGTGAAGAATTACACCTGTGATTGTTCAAAGGGTAAGTAAAGATATTATTGTCGAGTGTGGTAATGAAACAATAATGAGACAGCTACTTATTTCGAAGGATCCTTGTAACCTTGACATATCAAAAGCCTAGAATATACCAAACTATCATCGGGAAAAGAGGGCTTGAATGTCAATTTAGAAAAGACACTAGAGAAATAGAAAAGCATGTCACACCCAGGGCTCGAGCCCCTGACCCATGCTATCGCGGCATGTGCGTTACCAACTGCGTTAGGTGGCCTCCGATGGTAACATGCTCTATTTCTCCAGTCTATCTTTTCTATAAATTCATTTGATTTATGTATTCAACATATTTTCAAACACTTTTATTTAATTATGTCTAACCAGGGATCTTCAACTCAGGTTGAATTTCTAGGTCGACATGGTAGGGGCCTTTGACACGACTTGAAAGGAGGGTAACACGGTTTGGAAAAATATGGCAATAGTAATCATGGTTGCGAGCCAGCAAATTGGTTACCAAATTGGTTACCAAATTGGCATGAGCCCTACCAACTGCGTGAGGTGGCCTCCGATGTTAACATGCTCTATTTCTCCAGTCGCCATATTAGCTCCCCATTCCCCTTCGGTGGACATCAACATCAGTTGGTAGAGCTCCTTTGAATCTGATAGACTTCAGGTTGTGAGTCATCTGTTCTAGTCATTAGGCCAAAAAGAGGCCTCATTCATGTGGCCGCTAAATCTTCTATTCTGATAGAACTTTTGATGTTACATTCATGCTAACCAACGTGCAGCTGTATTCCGGGGGTAGCATAGTAAGACTTTTTGCTATCATAGCCACGTCCCACATTTGCAACTTTTTGCTATCATAGCCACGACATTATGAATTGTGAAAGGACTCGGGAATTGGGAAAGGATATCTTCTTTTCTTTCTAGTTTCAGTGCTTTATTTCTGTCTTCACTAAAAATATACGTTGCAAAACAATAAAGACGGAAGCCCTCAGCCGTCCACGTGAAGGCTCCACTGGAAAAATGGCTAGTATTAGTATATTTGGTTAAAAATGGGGAAGTACATGTGGCCCCTAAATCTTCTATTCTGATAGAAGCTTTGATGTTACATTCATGCTAACCAAAGTGCAGCTGTATTCCGGGGGTAGCATAGTAAGACACTTGCGAATTTTTGCTATCATAGCCACGTCCCACATTCGCAACGTTTAGCTATCATAGCCACGTCCCACATTTGCAACTTTTTGCTATCATAGCCACATTCCACATTTGCAACTTAGTACGGCGAAGAACAACAGAGTTTATATCAAGGGTACGAACAGTACTAATAGGGCTCGAACTTCTAAGTCTCATAACCCTACAATCATGAGACCCATGTTCTAACCTCTCGGCCCATATTAGTCTGCTCCTCATGCTGATTCACAGTATTTATCTCGCGTAATATTTTTCTACCTTATTTTAGCATTACAAAGTAACACGCAAGTAGTGCAAGTTGCTACTTTTCCATCCAATTCAACGGAGACTTTATTTCTCAGTTGGACCACATTTGGGAAACGTAAGTAAACTTAAACGTATTAGAATCTCAATACAATGAATCTTATGGTAAATAATTGATTATATCAGGGTTACAGTTTACTCAGTTTTCAATCTATCTTTTCTATAAATTCATTTGATTTATATATTCAACATATTTTCAAACACACTTTTATTCAATTATGTCTGACCAGGGATCTTAGACTCAAGTTGAATTTCTAGGTTGACATGGTAGGCCTTTGGCATGACTTGAAAGGAGGGTAACACGGTTTGGAAGAATAAGGCAATAGTAATCATGGTTGCGAGCCAGCAAATTAGTTACCTAATTACATGGTGTAAGCATTGACATTCGTAAGGAAGTTTTTAATCACTAAAATAAATATTAAGCATTTCAATAATATACAGGAGCAATACCACTGGGCCAAGAGGGGGAGATAGATAGAATCATAGATTTTGCGTTTTTGTTTCAATCGACAATGAGAAAAGATCTTGTATTTTTTGACATTATGAATTGGGAAAGGACTCGGGAATTGGGAAAGGATTTTCTTCTTTTCTTTCTAGTTTCAGTGTTTTTTTCTGTCTTCACTAAAAATATACGTTGTAAAACAATAAAGACGGAAGCCAGCTGTCCAAGTGGCGGCTCCACTGGTAAAATGGCTAGTATTAGTATATTTGGTTAAAAACGGGGAAGTACAAAGGCCGTCTCTCCCTGGCGTTAGATGCCATGCTTGATTTAAAAATAAATGTCAATTGTACTTCGAGGACTTTAAGATTCCTATTACCACCTGGTACGGTGTTTTACGACTACTGCTAATACTACTACTACTACTACTACTACTACTACTACTACTACTACTACTACTACTACTACTACTAATGATAATAATAATAATAATGATAAATGTAGTACAGTGGTTATTCGATTATTATGCCGTTTCAACATCAGTCCAGATAATCCAAAATTCTGGAGAATTGAAAACACGAACAATGACAATTGTTACCGTTGAAATTGTTTAGTTGTTCAAAGACATTTATGGTACTTCTGTCAAAAGTCATACAAACGTTTTCATTTGTATTATAAATACGCATGCATTGTTGGCTGCACTCATATGTCAACGGGTTTATCACAGTATAATCGTGGGGTTGTTGGGCGTGTGATGTCAGCATGAATTGATAAATGGGTTTGCATAGGTAAATTTTTAATGGGTTTGCAATAGTGCTGAGGCGCCGAGGCAAGTCAAATGTGACATCAATTTCGCTCAAATTTTGCATGGAACTTTTTCAAAAGACCATTTCTGCTAGAACAGATAATGGAAGTCCGGATAAATGAAGGTTGGATACTTGAATAACCACTGTACTCAGATATGAAGCTCCATTGAGGTCTGTGACATTTGTCAAATCTATCTTTGTCAAATAAATAACAGTTTTGCATTTGTAAATGTCTGAGGCCAAGTTCAAATAGGAGATGAAGAGCCAATGTAATTTGGAATGCTCCTGTACATCGTTATCATCATTATCATTATCATTATTATTACTGTCATACATGTAACCGTTATGCCTGTAAAGTGAGTAATGGTTGTATTATTCGGTATGAAATAAAACATGAAGTTTAATGTCATTGCCTGACTTCGTTCGTGATATCTTAGGAATGGTAGTAAAGTGACCCTTGTGAAATTTTCCAGTAATGAACATCTTTTTCTCGAAATACGTCCAGTAATCACCAGTAGAAACAACGAGTGACACACGTTTCTTTCACAGGCAGAAAATCCGATATGCAAACCCAGCCTCTCTTTCAAACGTATGCGAATGAGACTTTTCTTTTTCGAAAAGGTCTATCGGTAATCAGAATGCACTTTAAGACTGCAACAGCTTGCATTGCCTGGCACTGAAGTTAAAACTTGTTATTCGTCTTCAGTTCAGGTCATGTAATCTCTTCTTGTCGCCGGCTTTGCTGTCTACTGTGTCATTATCTGATGAGGCAATAAAGTCCCTCTAGGTCCTCCGTTTGACTGAGGCAACTGCATAATTGGAATGAAAATAAAACCGTTATTCCATCAGCAATTTTATTGTTACATTTCTAAAATGTTAGACATTTAATTACAGTTTACGACTGACAAATAAAACACTAATAGTTGAGGGAACTCACTAAGTGGCATTAGCTGCTACAGAGGCAATCAACAGGCTAGGCCAATTGACTCGTCGCTATTTGTTGCAGCTATAATGGAGTCTCATCCAAAGGCTTCTCATGAATAGATCACATACATACAAAGGATCATTTTAGCACCAAACAAGATGGGTTGCTTAGATTTTTGTCTGCAGTACCTTCTCAATCGCCCACATTCACATTGTCATTATCGTTATTGAGTACTAAAGTGAGAGGTCATGATTTAATGAATATCAGAAATTTGATAATATTTTGGATCACTAATCACTTTTTCCTTGTTGACATAGATAACCTGTCCAAATTTGAAAACCATACCTAATGCAATCGTTGAGATACGCACTTTCAAACTTTAAAACATGCCTTTCAAAACCTTGTATTTTATGAACTGGGCGAAGTTAACAGTGTTTCCTTATAGGCTTTTTCCAAATTCAAACAGCTGTTTCTCGCAGCTGATAAACGCGATATTTGTATACGAGTATTTAGTGGCAGGGTTAACATTGTGATATAGTTATAATTGCGATTTCTTAAAAAAGGTTTTTGTGACGTCAACACTTGTAAAATCAACCAAACAACCCAAAATCAGCCTATCTGGAGCCAAAATAACAAAGCCGAAATTTATGGCGGATACTGGGTGGGGTGAAGCTGAGCCTAGGTATCTCCTGGATTCACGACTGCCCATAGCTCATGCAAACATTTGCTTTTAAGCACGAGCAAACCGAATATTGAGTTGTGAGAGGTGATGTTTTAATCACTGTGCCTCCTCTGTGTCCTGAAGTGTAGGAAGTATATGACTCATACGCTATCAGTGTAAAATATTTCGAGAAATATGGCACATTTTCGATGCCCGGTGGTGACATATTTTTTATTCTCTTGTGTTCTTTCCAAAACTAAAATTTCAATTCCTCTCTTCTTTATGACACTTTCTAATTTTAATGGGCTTTGGATTGACGACGGGCCGGAGGGCAGTTCTTCCTTAGTCAAGTCACATGGCGCAGAGAGGCTGGTCTCTAATTACGTTGAGCTGGATGTCGATATGCATCGGTGGATGACTAGAGGAATAGAGTATGTTAACATCGTCGGTCACGGGTTCGATCCCTAGTGGTGACATATTTTCTGTTTCTCTAGTGTTCTTTTCAAAACCTCTACAGTTCTGTAGGTTAAACCTAAAGGGTTGTAAAGATTTGAATATTTTCCAGAATTGCTATAGAGAAAAAGCATCCTCTTCTATGCAAGTCTTCTAGCATGGGATCTACCCTCTAACGATCTGCTTCTTCCCATCTGATTAATTGCGTATAGAAATTAACAGATATAGAAACTTATTGGCGCAATATTGTGAGCTTTTCACAGAAGAAAGGTAATACCTCTTTAGGGGAGTCTTACCTGATTTGTCGTTCATTAATAAACTTTTTCAAGTGCATATTGTCAAGCACTAAAACGCTTTGAGTCAGGCTAGCTGCAAGGAAGACCTGTTTGACGTATTGTACTAAAGCAAGGGTTTCAAACTCAATTTACCTTGGGGCCGCTGGAGGCAGAGTGTAGGTAAGGCTGGGCTGCATCAGGATTTCCACAAGAAAAGTGCTGATAAAACATTCCAATGTTCTCAAATATCTTTATTTTCCCCACAAAATAATGAATTAAATGAATAAATTAAAAAATGAACAAAAAAATCAATTAGTAAAAGATAAATAATTATAATGATCATACAGCAGATGTCAGTATCTTCACGGCTTCTCCGCCCAGCTGACTGGAGGAATGAATGAATCAGTGACCAAAGCACTGGATAGCCCGACAGATCTACAGCCCTCCAGAGCCTTTTACCCCACCGCGATTGGTTCTTTCATCTTCGCATACAACACGTTGATTCTCATCAATTTTGCAGGAGCAATAACATTAATCTTTCACATTAGGACGGGGCCGCAAATGATAGTCCCGGGGCGGTAGTTGGCCCCCGAGTGTGAGGTCCCTGTGCGAGTGTGAGGTCCCTGTGCTAAAGTACTCCGTTCTGCACAGCCTAACCCTTCAAGTAAGTATGGAGTTTTTAAGTTAAATAAAGCTTTCAAATACGAATATTGAAATATTCTGCTAAATTCTGCTAATTTCCCTGACGCTGTCAATATGGTCAGTTAAATGGCAACGTACTATTTTGAAGTAAATAGACAAAGTACTTGTTACCAATAAAACTTTTATTATAAACTTTAATTAGAAGCAAGCCTTGTACAGAATATATAGGATCGAAAATAGAATTTGTTTGTGCAATAAAGTCCAGTGCAGCTCTTCATTACATACTCAAATCCATGGTATCGAGAATGTAAAAAAAAATAAGGTGTTTTTTGTATAAACTGTTTTTTGTACAATTTGGAAAGCTTCTGTATATCTTTACTATTATTATTATTTCTGAAAAGTCACTGCAGCACAATAGAAAACACAACAACTTATAATTTCCCAGAAAATCTAGATTATCATTAAATTAGGACATTATCTTTATTTTTTTAACTTATTATTTTTGTTTTGACTTTGCGTCTATGGTTGCTATTGTTATTTTATCGTTGATATTGTTATTATCCACTTCTATAAATCTCACTGTCCTCATTATGCCAAGTGAAAACAGTGAGAATTTTTATATCTTGCAAACCTTATTACTGTAACTGTAATTTTACAGGAAGGATAAAAGGCAATGAAGTTTAAAAATATCATTAAACTGATGATGGAAAGGAGATGCGTATTTTAAAAAGGACATAAGATACTGGTAAAGGCATGACCAAGGGCAAAATCCCTGGAGAAACGCCATTCATCAATTGACTGAGAAACATCTTCCAGCAGTTGATTAACCTGTTACATTGATCATTTTCTATCGTTTCAGTTTAGTAACTTTAACTCAGAAACACCACCTGTTCCTGCAGTACCTGGCTGCGAGTGTTCAGCGGACATCACCTTAAAATACGGATAGTCAAAGGCTACTGGTTAGTTTGGCAACGTCGTGAAGCCGTCGAGTTGATGTCAGGAGCCCAGCTGGTAAGGATATTATAAGTCAATTCGCTACTTTTCATTAAATATATACATGGCCTCTGGTGTTTAATATAGAGTTCTTTGTTGATTGTAAGCAAAAAGTGTGACTGATGATTGTTTTGTAAGAAAAAACGAGAGTTTGGGAGGCAACAGATGACATGCATCATGACATGCATCATGTTAATATGTCCTCGTTCTACAGTTTGAGGAAAAAACACCAGCAATCCTTTTCAGAGACATTCTATGGCTTGCTATAAATAGTAATTAAAAAAAACTCACGTGAAGCCGCGTTTGATTATTCGATCCATTTTACAGTCTTTCACAAAATGGGGTGAAGTGTTTTTGCACACCATGAGGTTTAGATTACCCTGACTAAGTCAGGTTGTTGGGAATACGTTGGAAGGCAACAGATGACATGTAGTACAACGTGGATATAAAATCCATGACGTTTTGTCATCTTTCTACAGTTTGAAGCAAAACACCATCACTCCTTCTCATGGATATTCTATAGTTTGTTATAAATAGTAATTTTAAAAACTTACTTGAAGCTGCGCTTGATTATTCGATCCATTTTATTAAACCAGTAGACGTCAAAGTCAATGAGGCAGTTTATTCTGATTTTATCTTTTCAAGATAAAATTGATTTCTAATGTGGAATAAATAGCTCAACTTTTAATACTATTTCTGATCAAGACTTTTTAAGAATAACAAGAAAATTTACATCGTTTCTGGGTTTTAAAGATTAGGAGTCTTTTGTACAGTAGATTGAAGGCCTTTTGGAATCAATTGGAATCCACTGAGAAACGTTTGCAGCCCAAAGGCCTAAAAACCTAGGTCTGCAAACATAAGGGAATCATTTGAGGATGAAACTCGCACTGCAGGTTTGATGGAGAGAATTTTTTTATCTGTGGAAATTTTTTAATATATATGTACAAATATATCAAGCAAAAATACCTTCAGGAACGATTCTTACATTAGTACACTAAAGTTGAATTTGTTGAATTGAATTCTAATTTTGATTTTCTCTAATTATATTTTCAATACAATTTATTACTGTGTGATGTCTAAGGAGGATTGTTATAAAATAGTATTTACTGTTTATCATTTTCATTTTTGAAAATAACATTGTGAAACGGATTCATCAGTAATAAACGTTATCGCCAGGCACTGGTCACATCAATTCGATAGAGTAAAGGGGAAAACCCTCTTTCAAAAAATTAAAGAATGGCAGACGATTAAGCGCGTCGTGCAAAAAGTTATGTAAACAAGTGACACTTGTGTCATTCATGTTATTGAAAAACGTGCATGGTGAAAACAATTTCATACTTTGTTGACAGAGCAAGGGCTTCCTTGTTTTGGTGAATGCAGCTGTTGCAGTGGCAAGTGAAATTGAGACAGTGCTTTTTCTCATACCCAGAACAAAGCTTATAAATAGTTGTCAGCAAATGTATGCAGATCGCTGAGTCACTTTAGCACACCATGACTTGGTTTTTGTTTGCACGAGCAGGTAATTTTTTTGAAACTGTACTGCGTTTGGTTTTAAAGGCCGGCACATTTGCAAGGTCTTGTACTACAAGTCTGCAAGCTACAAATTCATGCTAGCTTGCACAAAGGCCTTTATAAACGTATAAATATTTAAAACGTGGTAATTATTGCATCTTTCGGGGTTTGCAGGTAAGAAATTTAAAATTGTATGAACAGCAAACAATATCACCACTCAGAAAGTTGTGAAGTTATTTCTCTTGCCGTTTTGTAGCTACGTCTATCCCCGGAGGTATAATTTTCTATCCACTGTCGTCAGATATAACAGGGCATCTTATACGTCTATTTTTCGTTTAAAAGAAAAACGCATAACTTCTTAAGAAATATTATTGACGTTTTCTGAATAGTCGTTTTCTGGAGAAATAGTCTTAAATGATGATAATCGTTACATCCAGTTTAATATTTTGAGTAGAAAACAAGAGCGTGTTGAATTACACTTGTAATAAGACGTGGCTATTTATGGCTAAAACAGACCGAGCGATCTTATGGTCACGTAAAGAAGTATCTTCTGAAATGTTACCAAATAATGGAAGATAGGTAAAGCTTTCCATTTCCTTATATATTATGGAAACGCATTATATAGGCTTTTTATAGAAAGTTCTCAAACTCTTTTCCCCTTATGAAAGCCAAAAGGTATTGTGACCGAGCCGCAAGATTCAATCATCCACAACACAAGGTTGTTGGTGCAGCTTTAAGCTTTACCGGCTTGTGTTTTCACAATTCTTGTACAAAAAGAGCGATAACGTCGAAGTCGACAAACTTACAATCCAACTACTAGGCTCCTAATAACAACGATATTTATATAAGTGTATTGTTCCTGGGAAACGTGAATCAACTAAAGCCTCTCCATTAACTGCCCCGCAAAATGCCAATGTAGAAGGTGACACAGGATACTTAATTTAATGGCAGTCTCTTGATCAGACGCTTTAATAAACAACAGGCCCCTTGTTAAAACTACCCTACCTACTCTGTACGGCAACCAAATAAACTAGCATCGCTTAATTTAAGCCACTAACAGTCGCGGCGTGGCAGGGGGGGCACGTCCCCCTAGAGAGCCGTATTTGTGGGAAAAGGGAGGGCACAAACAAAAGCGCTTGGAAAAAAATCTGAAATACACGAAAACAAAAATACCCAGAAACTTATAAGATGGCAAGGAACTCGTAACCTAGTCAAATGGAAGCCCCGACTTTTGAAAATTACAAAAATACTCGTCCTGGTGTATCTCCTCTTGACAATTTTAAACGGATCCAATTCTACCAATAGGGTCCATAGGGCGCCGCACAGGATCTTGTCCCTGCTGCGGAACGCGCCCCACGCCGCTACTGGCCACCAAGTAATCATCACCCAATCGAAAACCTTATAAGATCTTTCTGACCTAATATTTGTCAAAAGCACGAGTGTAACCTCCGCAAGTATGCGCACTATCTTGTACGATACTCAATTATGTGCATCCAAAGTTAACCATTATTGCAATTTACAATAAACGTCGTGGTGGCTTTATGCAAAATTTCCTGAAGTCTACTTAATATGGAAGTCACACATCTATTCCATCTGAATAAAGCTTGACCAGTGACGCCTTCAAACTAGGTGAAACTAGAGGCCGTGGAGTAATGGAGTACTAAAGTGTGACGTCACAATTTGATGTATGTAAAAATTTGATGATATTTTCACTCGTTGCATTCTCCTTGTCGACAAAGATAACATGGTCACGTTTGAGAACGATATGTTGAGCAATCGTTGAGATACGCCTTTACGAATGTTAAATCATGCCTATCAAAACCTTCTAATTCGAACCCAGTCCATAATTTTATGAACTGTGTAAAATTAACAGAGTTTCCTTAAGGTCTTTCGCAATTCAAACAGCCGTTTCTCGCAGTTGATAAAAAATTTTCAGGCAATCTTTTGTGTACGGGTATTTGGTGGCATGGTCAACACTTTGATCTAGTTCTTATTGGAACTCCTTGAAAGAGAGGTTTTGTGACGTCATCGCTTTGGTACTCTACTAAAGACGGTCTTAAAAGTAAATAGTACCGAGAAAACACTAAGCGAGTTAACTGACTTCGTATACCATTGAAGTGCAGTGGCCTGTCTCTGTACTCTCTACCGGAGTGTAAACACTTAAAAGAAGCTGCTGCATTAACAACACAGCCTATAATACTGAATGAACTTACCAATGCAAGCACTCATGTCACTGTTGGGCTCGAAACCCTCGTCACAAACGCACTTAAATCCACCCATCATGTTGACGCACTCGCCATTTTGACACATTCCTGTTGCTGAGCATTCGTTCACGTCTTCAAAGTAAAGAAAACAAACAATATTAAAAATACCTATAAACCACCAATCTTAGAGCTTTTGAAACAAGTGTTGAGATTGAACACAATCCATGTAAAACATAAAAAAACACTTCTTTAATTCCTATATTTGGTACGTATGGCATTACAAATTTATTGTAAAATCAAATGTTAACAAACTGCTTCAGAATGGTGTTGGAAAACGGGCGTAGAAACATTGCAATATTAGCGCTTGTCGCCTTTCTGGAACCTTTTTGTAAGAAAACAATTGAAGCTTTGTTAATCTATGGTAGCTCCCATAATTGGTACTTACTTAATTTACCAAAGCTTTGGTCACATTTCAAAATTACGATGCTTATTTTTATAAAAATTAAATTTTTGTTTGCATAAATGTAATGTAATGTTTCTTTGCTAACACTTCGACGCGATGTCAAGTTGTTGATAGCTTTGCATCAGTATCAATTCCTTAGTCCTAAATACACGGCAAATATTTACGTTCCTTGTCGTGTAACAATTCACTTTGAAAAGCTTAAGACACTTCGCAATCTTCAAGGCAACTAGTTTTTGTTTGCAACAATGTAACATAATTTTTGTTTGCAAACATTGCATAACTGTCTAATTTACGTCGACCGAAAAGATCACCGACCCACTGTTGTTGTTCACTTTGCTTCTGTACCAATTCCTTAGTCCTACATACACCTTAATTACATACACCTTACATTTCCTTTTCGTGTCACAATTCACATTTGAAAATCTTGCGAAACTTCTCCGCAATCCTCCAGGTAAATAACTTGTCTATGATAATTTAATGTTATGCTTGTTCACAAAAATTATCTAGCTGGCACTTAGCATCGACCAAAGAGATCTCCGATCAGCAGTCAAGTTGTTGTTCGCTTTGCTTCTACATCAATTCCTTAGTTTCACGTATACTACATATATTTACTTCCTTTTCAGTGCCGGCACTGACTACTTGAAAACCCTTTGACGGTTTGGAACCTTAAGCAAAAGAGCGTTTTATTTGCGGAGAGATTGATTTTTAGGGTTTGATATTTTGGGCCTTCTAAAATCCAAGGGAAAGTTAACAGCTAAATGTATCTTGAAATAAATTGTTACCTGTGCAATTCGATCTTGACTTGTCAATCTTAAATCCCGGATCGCATTCGCACCGGAAGCCACCGACGGTGTTGATACATTTGCCGTGATTGCAAAGGATGCCCTTCAGACTTTCGCATTCGTCCAAATCTAAAATTGTATTTAAGCATTGCATCTCTTATCAAAAAACCCAGTAAAAATACTTAAGAACACAACAGCTTACTTGTTGCTC
Source organism: Alatinidae sp. Z8VKAUB7J3 (assembly GCA_010016025.2). Classification (NCBI taxonomy): domain Eukaryota; kingdom Metazoa; phylum Cnidaria; class Cubozoa; order Carybdeida; family Alatinidae; species Alatinidae sp. Z8VKAUB7J3. The sequence goes on along the minus strand of JAAAKM020006971.1, from coordinate 146,496,692 downwards.
GAGAGACTGTAAAACATATAACAGCCTCGATATGAAACGTAAGAGGACCGGCGGAAGAACGAACATGGAACCGACTGAAACTTGAAAGTGAGACAAGAAATAAGAAAAAAGAACTTGATAACTGAAGATCACATCGAAAGGGGGAAAGGGAAAATTGTTTTAACATGTAAATACTCAGTAATTACGAAATCACGTAATGTTTTGCAGAAACATCCTGGACTTTATTTGCATTGTCCAAGAAAACGAGCGTATGGTCTAAAACGGCGGTGTCTAAAAAAGCGAAGGAGTTTATCAAATTACTTATTTTCAAACTCTCGCTGCCAATAATTAATCTTCCCAATAACATTTACTTATAAGTTCCTTCGTGGTACAAAATTAGAATAATGTATTGAGTAACAGATTGACTTTGCCAAACGTTTCGCCATACACTGATCACGGCAATCGTGTGGAGTGCAAAGAGAAGCTCTCACTTCACTCCATACGATTGCTGTGATCAGTACATGGCGAAAAGTTTAGCAAAATGAATCTGTCACTTAACGCAATATTCAAAGTTTACTTACTACAAACAAATTGTCCTTCTAAGTCCCTTGACTTGAACTTAACTTGTATATTACATAAACGTGTTTACTCTATCTTCCTAAATGCTAGAGGGTTTACATTCAAGGAGTTCCTTATCCAGCATTCGACAAAAATTGGAAAGGCATTTGAAAGATTTGGGCGTTAATGCCAAGCATGACAGCAGATAACGTGCAAAATGACACAGCAGAGGTAAATTCATTCTACGATTTATGACCCACATAAAGATTAATAACGTTAATGATTTTGGAAACGTCAACTATCATAAAGTTGACAAACAATATTATGTCGTATTGTGGGATCCGACAGAATTACAATCACAGTTAGGCAATCTTTGCGAAATTTACTATTAAAATAGTATTATCATTATAATTGTACTATTATTATTCCCTATTATAAAAGAAGAAAACTTCCTTTAGATGAAAATTTAAGGGATCATAGTACCTGGGCAATGGTAACAGCGTACGAGAAAAGTCTTACCTATGCAACTTCTCTGATCTTCTGAGGCTTCGAATCCAATGTCGCAGTTACACTCAAAGGCTCCAATGGTATTCATACACTGACCATTTTGACACAAGTTGGGGTCTTGTACGCATTCGTTTACATCTGTAAATTGTAAGAAAATTAAGTCAATTGTCAGTAAGTTTAAACAATGCCGACGTTGTCTGACAAAAAACTGAGCTTACTATGAGTCTAACAAAAACATCTAAGATGTCATTTAGGACACGAATGACTGTCAGAGGTCTTTATTAGTCATAACAGCTTTCAAGGTCTACATGAATATCCACGTGAGAATTTACCCTGCAAGTTGATAGATGTTTGGGTACCAACTTCTTCCCATGCTTTGATAAATTGCGGTGCATAAAAATCTGTCGCTTAGGTCTTTCTTGCGACACTTACAACACTTCCACGTTCTGGGATGTCAGGGAGCACCATCTCTCGATGCCCCATTTCCAGGCTTGGCAAACCGATAATCAATGAACCTTATATGCTGTCTAACGTAATATAGGGCACACTTTCACAGTAAGCCTCCCAGCCTGGCAGAAAAATTGGGGTACCATGACGCACAAATGTCTAAAGGGTTACGCTTGCAATACATGTACCTATGAGGTTGACTACTGTTCAAGTAAAAAGGAAACGTGTCCTCTTTAAGGATCGGTGGGATGAGATACTGCATCTTTAAGGCAATGGTCAACAACTTCGCAAGCGTAAAGACGACTAACGCGTAGTGTTGACACTATGGCCGTTTGGTTAAGAAGCGCATTCGAGCTGTTACCGAGTACACTTTAAAACTCTCTCCTATCTGTGTGATTATGATTTATGTTCCTTTACAATTGTTATCTATCATTAAAAGAGCAGAGGTTATACTGAAATCCTTTTTCGTACCCATACACAAGGTCAAAGGTACTCTACGGCTAGATACATTCTAGCATTTTTCTTACCTGTGCAAGTTTTTCCATCCCCTGAATATCCTCCTTTGCACTGACATGCAAAGCTTCCAATAGTGTTATTACACGTAGCATCCAGAGAACATGTCGATAGACCCAAACGGCACTCATCGATATCTGTGGAATGCATGGAAATGTAAATTTGTTGCATAACTAAAAATATTTCGCCAACCAACGTCATGAAAAACATAACATAAACACGCATGTCGCGATAGAAACATTTGCTGACTCCACATAACTAAGGCCAGTATTCAGACATCAGCTTGGTAAAATTTTACTACAACAATAATGAGGTAAGCATTTCAGTAACAAAAGTCAGTCGATTTAAAATAAAGTTTGTATATTAGACAAGGCCATCAAGACATACTCTGGGGTCAACACTACAAATATTTTTACCACTTTACGCAAAAACTGTGCTATCAACACCTACTATTTCAATTGCTTTTTAATTGGGTTTCACTGTTAAGACCCTGTTTACATGGGTACGAATCCAAATTGATCGAACTGGTACGAATCGGCCTCGCGTTTACACGGGACCCGGTGGATCCGAACTCGTTTGGATCTGCTATCCATAGTCGAAGAGGTCTCGTGTAAACCCTCGGGATCGGATCCAAACTGGTACTGATCGAAAATGAGGCAAAAACTACCACTACGAGGTAAATTTGACGTAATCCCTATTGAAATTCTATTGTTGTCCTTGTATCGACACGTCATTCATGATATCTTCTTCTTTATATTTTAACCGTTGCAACTTATCGCGGCTGGTATTACAGTACAAAGAACCGTTGATTTTCTAATTGGATTAGCATGCAGAGTTCTGGATCCAAATGGATTTGATCCCCTTTCTAGGGTGTTTGGACGGGATCGGATCTATTTGGATCCGTAACAGTTTGGATCCGTACCTGTGTAAACAGGGTCTAAGGGTTACATAACGTCTTTCAAAACGCGTTTATTAAAATATAATCACGCACAGTAAGAACAAAATTTCCAACAGTCATACCTTCACATGTTCGCCCATTGCCATCATAACCACTCGTGCACTCGCACCTGAAGCTTCCAACGGTCTTGTTCCCTTTTCGCACCTTTTCTCTCCGAAACTTTTCTGACTGGCCACCTGTTTTGCCTGCCATTTGTTTTCATTCCGCTTTGTTGTGGTGACGTCACTTTCTTCATTTACTTCATTTTGAAGTGAGGTGTCAGCAAGAAAACATCTACTACTTGCGTATATCAACCTGACACTGTTAAAATTTTGTGGATGTATCTATTAGACTTAAACCAATTTAGATTTTGACATTAGGGCAATGTCCAGTGTAGCACTTGCAGGCATTTCGAGCCATCTGCGAAAGAAGTTATGACATTGCGGATCAAGAGTGTTTTTAATCCAGGTGATACTTAAATCAGATATGGTTAAGTGCCAAGAAATCTTAGATAGTAGATATTTTTGATATATCAATAGCTTATTTTGGGGATGCAATGGCAAAGAGTCAATCTTATTTAGAATTTTATCAACTGTATCACAAAGAATTGTTTAATAATAATAATAATAATCATCATCATCATCATCATCATCATTATTATATTGCGGCAAAAAGGAGACACATTGCAACTTCTTCTTGGATTTACGAGTACCTGATATTGTAAAGTCTATATAGTTCATTCACCTGCCCTTTTGCTTTGCGACAGATGGTTACAACGCGAGTATCAGATATTAGGTTCCTTTCAATTGTTACAGCGATTAACGGTATGCTTTGAAACACAGAGATCGGCTTCCCTGTACAATCTTTTTGCCACTCATAATCTTTATCAGTGTTGCTCAGTACTATATTACAATACCTCTTTACTTATGGAAGTATACAGCCCTACTGAAACTATTGCATAGTATCTGTAAAGTTAAAAATAATTACGTTCCAGCGCTTAACTCTAATTTAAATATCATTTGTCCGTTATCTTCAGAGACGGTCACTGTACAATGCAGGTGACACATGCCAGACGGTCTACGACAAGGAAGCAATAGCAGTGCTTATAGGCACTCCTATCAACATTAGGAAAGTATCCTCAAGTTGAGTTACTGATTACGGGTTAAAAGCTAAAGCTTATCTCGGATAATAAGGTAAGCTTGCGCGAAGGAGAGTCCAAAGCTTCTCGAAAGCCTGCGTCTACAACTAAATTAAACTTGTTCTTATGAAACTCTCGTTAACGATGTTTGGTAAGCATTAAATTTGCCTAGCAGCTGCCATAGATTCCTAAATAATTTTCTCTATGTGCGAACATAAATTGTTCAGATAAGTTCAGATTGTTCTGTTCAGCCTTGGTTTCTTTCAACACCTTTCCAAAGGAGGGCAGTACAGAGACGAGGTATAAAGTTTGTTTATCAAGAATAGTCTTCCTTGTCATATGATAAAATTTGGCCATATTCCCCACATGTCAGGCGTCTGCAATCTTGTAAGGATGTTATTGTTGTGTTCTGTTTGATAATTAATTTACTTAGTAACTTTGTTGTTACAGATACAATAAGAAGGCATTATCGTGCTCAACCAATGATGATCATCGTAACCTCAGTTACTATTATGCAAGAGATTGGCACAAGCATTAATTTAGATAAGTTCTCAGCATAGCAGACCAGGCAGTTACTTAAAGTTATGTCATAAATATTACAGCTAATCTTAAGTATACCTGCTTGACTTGTATTACTGTAATTTTTCTTGGGTGCCTTACTGCGCTCGCACATAACAGTGTTTCGTAAAATTGCAATGGGATTTTCAGATGGGTTGAGAAGGTGCCTTTACTGTCCGTTTAGGAATGACTTCGTACCGCTGTGTTTTAATAACTTCTTCACTTTCAGGCGCTATTTTGAAAGCTTGGGTTGGTGAAGTACTCCTTGAGATAACGTTTTCGTACAGTAAAGGTGTACCATATTCCCTCTTTTAGATTCCGGCCTCGTTTTCATACTTATTCATTGTCGTCCTCCCATAATACTGATAGCTAAAATGTTCCACAATTTATAACCCAGCTCTACTATATATGCAGAGACACACGAAGACCGATTCTTCAATTTAATATTGAATACATTAAAAAAGTATCATTTTGGCGTCATTCTCATTATTATAGAAGGGTATTGTTCAAGTACTAACAGTGAAAATGTAGGCAATCTCTCAATCAAAGACCCCTGATGAGCATTGGGCCCAACATTGAAACTACCCTAAATAAACAGAAAAACAGGCACCTCGTTGGCCAATAGTGAATAACCAGTGACGACACTTAGCAACCAGTAATTAACAACCGAACAACACTGAACGTGGTTTGCTACGTTTGCGATTTACAGTGCCTAAGCTCCAACTCTACAATGCATAAATACACTGTAGCTTGATTGATCGAATAGAGTCCATGTCAGCTAATGGTCAATGATCGCTTATCGAGCTTATTTTAACCCTATCATACATGGGGGGGGCGGGGGCTAGTAGGCCCGCGGCTACACATTTCAGCTCATATCTTTTCAAAGTCTGGCCCGATTGACACGAAATTTGGTGACTTTTCCTAAAATTTACTGCGAAGTCTTATGATGAATAAATTTTTAAAAAATTTTCTTTAAATTTTGCGATATTGGCGTTTTGTTAACCTATAGTGGAGATTTTGCCTTTCCGTTTTGTTACTTTTCTTCGAAAAACATGACTATTATATCTTTAAACTTAGATTTTCTCTCCTGGATTTGTACTGACGATTTCGTAGTATCAAAATTTGAAGTGAAAAATGCAAAATATTTTGAAATTCCGCAAAAAATGAAAAAATATGTTGTGCAATAAGGCGAAATTCGCTAGAGAAGCTTCTATAACAATATATGCAAAATGATTATAAGAAAATCACGTCATTAGATAAATTTTGTACCAACAGTGAATTGAGAGTTATATTTTTGATGTTTGGAGGATATTTTGTAGCCATAATGCTCAAAATAAATAAAAACCGGTTGATTATAAGTGAGCAACCATTTCGGTCGTTTCAAATCTCATACATTTTGGAAAATAAATTTCTCAAAATCTAAAATATCTTGCCTAAATACAACGTATACACGTAGAAATACTAAAAGATACTAAAAGCCCTTAAAAATCGAAATGTAATTCAAAAAGTATGTTTTAAGGCCTTTTTACAAAATTTTTTAAATTTTTGAATATTGCGCAATTTGTTGGAAAAGAGTTAAACTATAAAAGTGCCAAATATCTTTGTAATAGCATTGGCCGATATAAAGTTATAGAGTGTCAAAGTGCCGCGGGCTTACTAGCACCCCCCCCCCCCCATGTATGAGAAGAGCCTAAAAGCCCATGCAAGGTAGGGTTAATTGAGTCTGAACTGAAGGATGCGGTAATCCAAATTTCTATGGAAGCAGTTCCGGACCTCTTGATAACCAGATTCTCTGATAACCCCCCCTCCCGTCAAATTTAGCACTACAGTACTAGTTGTAATGCCCTTTTGACCTTAGCGTGGATCCCAGCCCGGCTGCTCGAAAAGCTGGAACAGACAAGACAATACCAGGGTAACAGTATCCTGCTCAACATCAAGAAAAGCAAACACAAATGGACTCTAATTGCTTGATTCTCCGAGGAGACATAAGGATAACAGAATACTTGCCAAGTGGATAGGACTGAGAGATAGTGCGGGGTAAGATGCTGAGACTACCTCACATCATACCATTAGAGAGAAACAGTAAAGTAAAGTAATCTAAAGAAGGGTTATTTCTAAGATAAATAACTTAAAGAAATAATCAAGTCAATTTTGAATAGCATGATAATAGTCATTTCGTTCTTCAGAGAAAGGAGTTGTTTGAATTAGCTGAATAGGTTGTTTGATTAATACACCACTTCGTAATAGCAATTTTATGGTCACAATGAGAAATAAAAAAAACCATGCCAGTTGTTCTCCGTAGTTACTCTATACAGCAGTGGCAGAATGATATCAAATTGAGGAAGGAGGGCAAGGCCCACGGGACATTACTATAAGTTAAAGATAAATTTACTTGATAATGTGATAGATAAGGAATATAGAGATGATTGGCCTTCTAGCTCTTCTCTCAATCAACTAGTGTTAAACGACTCAAAGGAGCTGTGACTGTCGACCAATGAATCATACATGTAGTAAGTGATTGAGGTCCCTTCTCAGCCCTATGGTGGCATTTTATAGCAGGTTAAATAGCACAGGAATGCTTGATCGACCTTAACATTCTTTGGTTAAAACTGTACTGTCAATCCTAATATGGGAGCAACAATGCCTTAACCCCGTCGTAAAGTAAACTTTTCAGACGAGGCCAACTCGGTCCTTCGTTATGTTGCCACAGCGTTTAAGAGAAACGTTACGTTCATACTCCCATTTTCACTAGTATCCACTTACATCTCCACTTTGAAACTAAACTTTTGACACTAAACGTATTCGGCAGTTCAACTTTGGATCTTACTTTTATCAAAAGAAGCAAAAGGGAATAAATTCATATATCTTTGCATGTGAAAGAGAATTCGGAGCAAGGAAAATAGTTGACGGCATTCAGCTTAGTTGCTCTTGTCAAAATCTTCAACGCATTCATTTTCTGCTGGTGATCTTCTCTTGTTGATACCCAAGGTTTTCAAATCGCGATTCTCGACGGGAAAACTCAGGGCAGAACTTGCAATATTACCGAATATGAATTACATCTCACAGGGCTTTGACCATGCTCCAGAAAAACACCTGCACACTTCTCTTTGAGCAATTTACATTAAAGGTATGAATTGTACAGGTGTATGTTTTCGGGATGCTAATGCGGAAAATTCAACATTTTTCTCTTTCTACTCTGCCTCAAATTTCACTGAAGAGGAGTCCGGAGTCAAAGAGTTTACTCTCGCAAAAGGGCGAGTATTAATAATCGCGGAACCCTAGGAAATGTGGAGGTTGGGGAGCAACACTCTTCTTTGGTTGTATGGATTTACTTAGCGAGCTCGTCGGCGGAAGACAAGGCAAAAGTATTTACATATTCGACTAATTGGAGGCACAGATGTAAAATCCTATAGGTACTGTCACGAAATCACAATCGAATGTTCCATTAAATGAGCTTTTAAGTCTGTAGCCAAAGTTTTATTTGTACATATACAGTATAATCTGTGATCTATTGAAAGGAATACTAGAGACAAAGAGAATATGTCACCAATGTGGAACAAACGTGTGATCCACGCTTTCACGGCGTATACTCTACGAATTGAGCTAGCTGACCTTCGATGTTAACATACTCTATTTCTCAAGTCGCTCCCAATCATCCACCGGTGCACATCGGACATGTAGCTTATCGCAATTCGAGACCAGCCTCTGGCCCTGGAAGGTCGGGAAATTTTCTGTTGTTGTGATGCAAAGTCTCTTCTCTGAATATACACATACCATACGTATTCATATCAGTATCACAATTTCAATTCAGGTCCGCCATTTTTTTAGTTTCTTATCTATTTCTGCCTCGTTTTGATTTATTTGTGACGTGTGAGGGCCGACCATCGTTACCAAACTGGGCGTGCTTTACGTCGCCTAAACCAGTATAGTGAGTGGTCATATAATACGAAAATCGATAGCGTGTAATATAACGCTTGGTGTAAATTCAACTTTGGTGAGATAAATATTCGAAGGTTAGGATGGTTTGGACATGTTATGAGAATGCAAGAAAGTAGAATAACAAAGGGTGCCATTAAATGGACAATAGGGTCTGATAGAGTAATGGCAGACCAAAAATCACTTTGAAGGAGAACCACCAGCAGACATCTACAACAGATGGGACACATAGGATGACAAGTGAGATGCTTTCCAACGACGAATGATGTGCAAGAATGGAGGTACAGCTTGATGTTCCACCCTGGATGAAGAGGAAAAGTTAAGTCACGAATACAGCGCATTTCCGTATCTCGGAACAAGAGTGAACATGATGTAACAAGCAGTCTGGCTTTCTCACAAGTCGCCAACAGTAGATTCTATGAGTTGAGGTAATTGATTTGTTGACGTCATCGACTAGTCGAGGTCATGGCTACTCAAGATCATGACTAGTCGACTAGTCGAGATCGTCGACAAGTCGACTAGTCGAGGTGTCGACTAGTCGACTAGTCGAGGTCGTCGACTACCTATAAAGTCGTCGACTACCAAATAAGTAGTCGACTAGTCGTGGACAGCACTAATCTGTATGAAAACTGGCAGTTAAAATTTAAAAGAGGCGATTTTATGATGAGCACACATGTGATAAGAAGTTATGTAACAACAATTATCGGGTAATCTATTTCAGTTTCGAGAAAATTAAAACGCTCTCCATGTCTCCAAATTTTGAATCGATTACGCAGTTAGATCGTTTACATGAAGATCTTCGCGATGCCTCCTTCTTATTCTGTTACTATTACTAGCTCTTGAATATTTCCTCTCTTACGACGCCTAGCCCCATTTATCACACAGTGAGTGCTATGGCGACGGGAGGAATTGTTGCTGTAATCACTATAGCTAAGCATGGCTGGAGGTAGTTTAAAAATATTTTGTAAAGACCGCAGATGAGCAATGTGCCCGATTTCGAAACTACTCTAAATGAGCAGTAAAACCACCAAACATGCTAAATGATAAATAATAAGCAGCGAGGGCGTCAAAGGGCAGCGCCCCCTCAATTTAGGCTACCAGGCAGAAAAGCAAGCTATGCGGAAGACTCAGCCGCCCCGTAGGACCGATTCTCACAGATTATGGAAAGAATCGGTTATCAATGAGAACAGATAGCACAGCCATGCCCTGCCGACAACCTGAAAAGCGAAGCGGTTATTGGCACCAGTGACCCAATGGCGTCAAGGCTTTTTCTACTCACGCTCCCCATGCTGTAACCGAACATTAACCGAAAGCGTGGCCTCTCGGCTTCACTCTCACTAATAACATTTCATATTTCTTACTTACTTTCAGGTTCTACTCCTTTTCTACGGTGCACCGACTATTGTGGTTAAAATCAAATTCTACGTTACTGAAATCCGACTGGTTTGCAAGAAGAAAGCATGCAACACATGTACGAACGTGTATAGAAGGCAAACTATGCACTAACAAAGTATGACTGATTCTTTGTCTTATAACACTGAAAGCACCATTACTGACGCATGCGTTCACGTATATTATGTATTATGCTGCACTTACCCTTCTATTTCTAATAAATCCACTGAAAACAGACTCTCCATTCAATTCTTTCCTTTCAAAATCTTCATTAGATAAGCAGATTTCATGCACATCATTTGATTCACAAGATCTCGAGACCATCTACGAAGTAATACCGTACGAACAACAATATGTGTTATGAATGGATCTAGTTTATTAAGCAAATTTATAAATTTGATTCTGGGAAGAGGCCCTCTAATCACTTGATCCGGGAACTCCACGTAAAAGGATACGAAAACGTCTTCCAACTTATTTATCTCCATGAATGCCTTACGGCTATTTTAATGAAATAAATGCTTTTAGAGAAATTTTAAGTTTATAGCTCTTAATCTTCATAAGTTGGTCCCTCGTAATCGTTACAAAATTTGACAAGGTCTGACGGACGACAACCTACTATGATTAATAAAGCTTTTTAAGGTAGAATAAAATAAAATAAATCACTACACTACCTTGAAATATTACATTTTTTCGAACACGATTACTCACTCACTAATAACGGTTCCTAATGTTTCCTTATCTGACTTTATTGCCCCACTTCAACAAACATGTGATAGACGACATAAACAGTACCGGTTTTTCTTCTTTTTGGAGTTTAAAATATCCTCATGTCAAACTGTCTTCTTGTTACCTTTATCTGAACTGTCGTAATAAATGCCCTTTCTCAGATTTTAAAGTCATGTCACTTCTAGGGCCTTTTCCCTGATTTTTCATAAGTCCCTTTAATTCCACCCGCTGCGAATTACATATCATCGACTGTATGTGATAATAAAACTATAACCACGCTTTCTTAATTACTAAATTGTTTACACTTTACATTACCTTTGTACAATTTCCAAGGAAGAATATTGCCTGCTTTCCTCCAACTCCGAAGTAGCTAATATCACTGTTCAGTGAACGAGGCATGGAGCCTTTGTTAAGAATGGATGAATCCAAAGGATTCTCGCTAAAAAAAATAACGGAAACAAATTATAAAATCCTCAGAGTGAAGAAACGAGATAGCAGTATTCTTAACTCGTTTGAAACTGTTGCTAACGACATTTCAACTGCATCACATAAAAAATACTGGTGTCATTGCGCATGAACGAGTTAATGACCCAGTAAACTCCTTTTGTTGGTTGACGAAGTTAAGAACGTTAAAAACTGAAGATCACATGCTATCAAGACTGACAAACGTTTCCTCTTTGCTGATAAGCCATGGACGTTAATGGAACTGATAAAGAAGGGTACAGCCAATTGCCTCGTTACAACCTGACAAAGGGATTTCAATTGCTCAGAAGTTAGGAGCAGTTGTGGTGCAGTAGACTAAGTCACTGCACATAAACCTAGTGATCTCTAAGGAAAGACGTTCGAATCCACTGATCGCCTGGGTTTTCTAATTACACCTAATTTGATAATGGCCTGTTAGGTGATCCTCCATGTTTCAGGTCAAGGAATAAGTCTACCGCAATATTGTGTAGCAAAAGAAGATGTGAAAGTAACAAGAAAAATTGCAAAAAGGTATTTCAAAAAGAACGTAATTCCAGACCCAGAAGTGGAACCCGGCTTGCCTGGATTAAAACTATTACAAAAATAAATGAATAAATAAAAATTAACACTAACAGATTTTAACATCGAAATACAGTACACAGTAAAATGAATGACAAGAAACAATAAGGTGGAGATCATGGGCAAACGAGAGGCATTGTTTCCTCACTAGGGGATAACTACGTTAACAACACACTAAAAATGATACAGCAAAATTAAGTAAAATAATTCTCGATTAAAGTGAATCCTGGCAACGAGATCGAAGTTAACAGGTTGCAAAACATTATCTCAGTGATTAAGGGACACATAGGCATCGATAATGTAGATAAACAAATGCCCCAAGGTCTAGATATCAACAATTTCTAATCATCTACTTTCCAATTTATCATAAATCATACATTTCCATAGACATATACCCATGCCTTTTTAACGCATCAAGAAATAGTGCAAAAATTCGTGGCCATACATCGCCATACTATTTTAAGGACTTTTTGGGGCATAAGTGAGGAAGGATAGTAACAAGTAATTCGAAGTAAATAGGCAAGTTAAGAGTGGGTTGAACGATGTCGACCTCAATGCTCGTGAGCATCGTATATAATACGGTTTGTATAATATACGGTTTGTATAACTTAAACTCGAACTTAACATCTATGAACATTCCTGATTCCATAGCCTAATTACGTCTCCCCTGCACATGTTGTAAGGCCCCTTTTGCGCATATCTTAAATAGTTTGTTTGCGCTAGAAAATAAGAATACTACATGAAATAGCAGTCCCTCAATCAAAGACCCCTGATGAGCAGTGGGCCCGACATTGAAACCACACTAAATAAACTGAAAAACCACCAAACAGGCTAACTAATACCTAAAGGGCAGTGGGGGCGTACAAGGGCAACGCCCCTAAATTTTAGGCTATCAGGCAGAGAAACAAGCCGAGGTAGGCTCTGTAGTACAACAATATTCGTGCAAGTGTGAGGCTTGCTATGTTGGTCGCATGACTTTGAAGTTGGTTGACAAAATTAACTAGCATGTTAGTTCACCGAACATCAGCACCTAAAAGGAAACAACCACCTCGGGTTTCAAAGACCAAAAACACCGTCAAAGCAATGTTACTCTATTATAGGGCAGCACTTGCTTGAAAACAAGACTGGGCCAAAATGTACACTGGCGATTGCTTACGTATCGTAAACAATGCCAGATCTGCATGTCATTTGGCAGTTCTGCAGTGAGTTCACATTAAAACAAGAAAACCTTTGCTAAGACAAAAGTGTTTTGTTTCCTCATTGAGCTTACTCATCGAGCCAACCTGCAATTGCATCGGACGCTGATAGGTCCAAAAACACAATGCATTCAGATAGTCCAAATTCTTATTGGCTCTTCAAAAACACAATTGGGTTTATTGTTCTGACGATTGTACTCTGAGGAGTGTTAAGCAAAAAAAGGTTTAAGCGCACAACTTATAGCAATGCAACCAACTAAGCAATGCACTAAAGATTCAACAAGCAACACACCCTTTTCTCGCCCTCCTGCTGAACTTTGATAATCTGTAGATTGCCCAGTTATTCAAATCTCTTGATGTCATTCCCTTTCCATTATCAAAGACACAAACACTACTCCTGTTGGCACTTTCGTCAAAAAACTGTGAACAGAAAGGAAAAAAGAATGCTACAGATGAAATTTATCTGTCTATTAGCGTCTGCTAATTAGGAAATTGTTATGTTCACAAGTTAGCGCCCATGTCCTAGGTCTATTTGTGATTGAAACATGACAGCTCTATTGGTGTCAAGACTAAATAACCACGTAAATAAAAGGCAAAAAGGCATCACAGATAACGGTATTTAATACGAACTAACACATCGTTATGTTCTGGTTATTGCCATTGTAAGGCCAAGTGTGTTTAGTTTTGGAGAGAAAATTACAGGGGATTACATCAACTTTGCATTTCCAAGTTGCATGTTTCCTCCCTACCTCTTTTCCCCGCAGCCTTTGTTGGTCTTTCAGTTTTATTTGTGGCACTTACTCAACGTGAATGGAGAATGTGCTGCTGAAGGCCACACTTGCCATTAACAGGATTTGCTTCAGTAGTGTTCCAAAATTGGCATCTGTATTACGGTACATATTTGAAAGGAATGACACAATTTACTAGCACTCCTGTCACCATGTAAAGTGAGTAGGTGGTTCTTGGTGTTAGTCTGTTTTCGCTGATCAAACACTATGACTTGCTATAAATACATCTAACAAATGTGGTTAAATTTCTAAGAAAGAAACCCTATAATTTCCTAAGTAAATAAAATTATTGGAAATAGTCCATAGGAAAACCTCCATAAAAAGTCGTTAAATCAAAATTCCTTAATGGATGTATACCCGTACATAAAAAATTGACCTGGAAAGATAACGTAACATTAATACTCCAAAGTAAATGTCCAGCCATTGTACTGGCCTTGAATGTACACTACTTCAGACCAATCTAGGCAATGACTACAGATTCCCAACAATGCAGGACTCCCCAAAGCCCAATTATATTTTTCAGACCATCATTTTGTTCCTCTTCGTGCAGCTCAAACTCAAGTATTATGATATTGCGGGGGAAATTTGAAACTAAATCCAAGCAATCTTACCAGCTTTAACTCTATTGTTCTTATACCAGAATTATTTGCAGTTGCTGCCAAGGAGTTATCAATCAGCTCAGCCAGGGCAAAGGCTACAACAAAAATGTAATACCAAACATTATAATCTTAAAAATGCTGTTTGAAATACCTAATATTTTTTTTACTGTATGAAATACAGGGATGTTCAAACAACAGTACGTGTGTTTTGACTTTTGTGTGCCATAAGGGACTATACAAAAAATTCATGATGCCTCTCATGTAGAGTATACATTTTTCTTATAAAGTGTTACAAAGAAATTAGGGCTTTAGATGAGTAAAAGGTCTTTTGGTTTCTCCAGAAGATACAACACACTTGATATAAAGAAGAACATTGCTGAGAGACTAAGACCGCTTTCAACAAGCAATACAACAACAAGAATCTTTTGTGCTTTATTGTGCACGCATAAGAAATACCGACGTAAGGGTTGTTGATATCCTTCAAGACTCAAGTATAAGTTCCATAAATTCTATTCTCTCGATGGTAGATTCAACAACAGTGAGCCCAAGTATCTCTTATAATTTCTAACAACTTCAAAAAGACACACTTTTGGTTGGGAAAATTGTACACGGAGAGATCAACTCAACTACAAGGTAAACCAAAGTAACAATTCACGTCCTGTATCACCGCACTACATCAACAACTACAGAACCATATAATTGAATATATAAACATCTCTAACGAAGCATTATGTTTACTATGGAAAGAGAGGAAGATGAGACACTATCTTTCTAAAAAGGTCAACTTACAATACAAGCAGACTTCTGTACACCTATAGAAACTATCCCCAACAACTTATATCTCAAGAACACGTCACACTACCAAACTTTATCCCGCAGAAGCGTCATCATATTCCTTCGTTTGGAAGAGCTAAATAGCATCAAATTAGACTCTTCCTTTCCAAAGGAAGAAAAGCAGCAACTCAAAATTACACCCTCATCCAACCATCACAGCCAAAAAAGAAATTAATGTAGTTTTGAAGAGAAAGAAAACGCTCTTTGGAACAGGATACGAAACTTGTGAAGACACCATCCCTACATCAAAGACATGAGCAGAAAATATCAGTAAAATACTTTTACAACACGACATCCAATACTATTTCTGCAGTTTCCACTTTCCGCAAGACACTGTCAAAGCCAAAGGATTTTTTCTCTCCAGCAACAACTAGTAAACTGATTTTCCAAGACTTTCGAACGGCGGGTATTGGTGAATTAAATGTTCTCTAGGCCAGAGGATAGAAAACACCTTTGATCCCAGATCTCTCGAACATCCGCTTCTATAAAATCTCGAGATCATTGACAAAAAATCCTGTTTTTCAGTAGCAGGAGAAAAAGCCAACGACTAGTAACACGATAAATTTTACTGTCCCTGGCTTTCTTTCACTGTATTGTATAATATTAAAATCTGATGTATCCTCACAAGTCTTGAGTCATTTTAAGTAAAGTACAGTACCTGCAGAGGAGCAAAAATATGCAATTTTTGTAGGAAGGGAACCTCCAATACAGTAGCTCAATAGTTTATAGTTTCAAAAGATGAATATTGCTCATAAAGAAAGATCATTGACACTATCATCCTACTTGCATTAACATGTGGGGCAGAAACCTAAGCACTTACAAATGCAAGAGAGGATACTGGCAATGGCTCAATCTAGAGAATATATATTTATATGTACAGAGAAGCTGACAATCATAACATTGATAATGACATGGGAGAATTTCACTCCACCAGAATGAATAACATCAGTTAGGCAAAAAACGCAGAGAAGAGAACCGAAGGAGGAAGACTATTGAAAATTGACTCTATCACATAGATTATATCACATAGATTATTAGTAAACTAACGAGAGAATTTGTAATATCTCAAGTTTCATTTACTTTAATGGTACATATTTTCAGCATGTTGGTACCTATGATTGCTGCAATAGTTGATGGCTTTTTAACTATTGATTTCTGGTCGATAGATGGCTTGGTTTCTACCCGATGATTGTTAATTCTTCACTGATGGGGACAGAGACAAATGAATTGATATCTCATAATGTAGTTTGAGGCAATGAATGCTGGGAAGAGTAGGGATGTTGGATTGGACTATTTACCACACAAGTCAATGTAAAAAGGAATGGAGGTCTCTAAAGTTGTCCTTGACGTTCGGCTCACGTGTGAAGCGTGACTCAGATTGATGACACTTCTGAAAGTGAACTAATTTTCCATATCTGGCTAAAGAACTACAAATTGTCAAGTCTGACACCTCACATGGGGCCTTTTTTAGACACGTAAAGGAGTTTAATATCAGTACTCTCGATTAAACAAATTTTATCTGCTTCATAAACATTGAGACATGTCTTGTTGTCTGCAATTCTGAGGTAAAATCTCCAAGAATTACTGTCTGGATTTAAGGTAACAAATATTTTTCTCATCAAGAAGCTTACGAAGGTGAGAGGGAAAAAGGTGGGGCGCCGCCTCCCTTGAGAGAATTCATCAACTTATTGCGCCCCACCTGACATTCTTATCGATATATACATTTTTCACTTTAGTATATCCTAATGCATCGGAAACCAAAAACGTAGGACCTATGGGATGGCTATGGGATGACTCTTGCCCTTGTGTCATACATATGTTCGCCTTACGTGAGATATAACCTCAAATATGGGCAAAAATTGTGTCTTTTGGTCTTAATGAACAAACTTCTCTTACGATTTTAAACTAATGTCTTGGCGTCAACGAATGGATACCATTTTCGGAATTATTTCCAAAGAATGATTAAACTTTTAACCCCCCTCCTCCCCCCTTCGATATTTTGGAAATCCCAATCACCCCACCTATCTTATAGGGCCAGCCTCGTGAGCACATCAAGAAGGTTTAAGATATCCAAACCAACGAGATGCTTGCAGTAAGGGATGTACGGACGCGGGTTTTTCATTGATGGAGAGTCATGGTGTGGATACTCATGAGTTGAACAATTAAACGAAATAATAGACAAAAAGGTCGGGTAAGTAGATGAATAAAGTCTTTAGCCCTGCGCGGACCGTCGGACATGAACAAGATTGTGCTAAGGTTTTTAAAAGTAACAATAAGAAAATAGATCTGCTAGGCCTACCTATCCACTCTGCTCGGGAGAGAAGGACCGCGTTAGTTTGCTTGCACTATAGGATAAGCTTACCCCTGTCAAAGTTATTTTAAAGTGGACCACATTAATGTGCTAGATGAGGCTCTCTCTGCATGCTACCTGGTCCCAAGGAATCCAAACCCACACGAAGCATAGATTATTAGCATTTAACAACTCGGATGTGAGATAAATTTAAGAACAGATACTAGGTCTTTAACCATATTGCATTCCTAATAAACAGTGGATAGACAGGAAGAGGGGAAATCAATAATTCAAAGTGGAATAATTATCGAAAGACCCAGAGTTGGAGGGGGAAGGAACCAAGATAAGAGATACAATCCAATATTAAGAGAGTGAAGACCATGGAAAGATTTAGAACAGGTACCTTTCACTTCTTTAAGGGAGTCGGAACCAATAGTTTACGGAGAACATTTGAGGGGGCGGGGTCATACCCTATCAGCTACCACCCATTTACCTTAGCCACACGTTCCCTTTCCCCCATACAACA